>OZ030024.1:42137700-42230200 GCA_964023405.1 Apodemus agrarius
GAACCAAGGGTGAACTGAGTTCTTAGATCAGAGCCCAGATCTTCAGTTCCCTAGCGGGGACCTCTGGCACACAGTCTGCTAGGAGACCCGGTGTGGGAGGCTAAGAGCGCTATCCACCAGGACAGCAGCGCCAGTTAAGGATCTTCTGCTTTGATCCCATTTGAGTTTGCCTGCCTTCCAGAGTCCTGTACTAAATCTCCGAGAGCCTTTAATGAATGGCAGTCAGCAGCGGGGACTTTTAAAAAGTTGCTCATATTAATTTTGCAGAAATAAAATCTAATTGAATCCCTCCTGGATTTCCCCCCATTACCTTAATGTTATGGACTTTTAACGGATGTTTTAATTAGACGTTCCTATTAATGGGAATATGGCTCAATTTTCAAGTGAGGGCCTGAGCTGCCAATATTCCCATTTGGATGTTTAATTAAGGTAAAGAAATATGAACCTGAACGCGTTGCACTGGGTTATTCCTTGGGCTCATCGGATGCTGATAGGGTCAAAATAGGCCAGGCCTAGAAGGAAATGGGAGGGCAGTGGGGCCTGGGACCGCTGGGGAAAGCAAGTCCGGCACCCAGCCCACGGATCGGGGGGACACAGCCAGGTGGCAGCTGTTCTGCATACGTCACATCCTACTCGCTTTTGTCCCAGGGGTTGGGAGGGGTTGTAGAATAGTCAGTTGACAACGGTATCGGTTCAATGGATTTCCGAATAACCTATGATTTTCCAGGTATGGCGAGTTTGAGCTAGACTTAGCTGGACCTTTCTTTCAGGTTGCACAGATTTTCTGTGCTTGGCTATGTAGGGATCTGTGGTCCACTGGCATATCTACCGGGGCTGGCTGAGCAGTGATGGTCCGCGGGCCACCTGAGATTACTGTGGCTTTCATCAAACTGTTACTCACCACCTTGCTATAGAGAAGAGTTTTGGGGAAGAGCCACCAGAAAATAAGCTCCTTGGTCAAGTGCCAGTCAAGTCTTCGTGAGTCACCACTGCCTCATTGGCAAAGCAAGCCATGCGGCAGCCATGACAAAAATACAGACTTGGTCAAAACAGGCCACTTCTGTGATGATCCCACAGCAGCAGACTGGGTGACTAGCAGAGGAATGTGGGGACAAAGGAGGCTTTCCAGCTCTGAAACACCAAGAGAGGTTCCGAGTATAAACTCCTGGAGGCCACCACCCATAAATGAAGTGGTACACCCACCATGGGAGTCATTGACGAATACCCTGATTGAAGCCCTCCTCCGACCCCAAACCCCCTCCAATCATTGCCTGCCACAATCCCAGGAGTGCCAGGAGTGACCATAGCTCATTATCCACACATCTGTATTTTAGTGTAGAATCTTTTGGTTTTGGATGCTTGGGAACAACTTAACAGGTTTAAGATTCTGTACAGCCCATATTGTTGTTCTTCTTAGGTGTGGGGATGTGTTGGTGTTCTATTTGCTTGGGTTGTATGTAATATGGTATTGTCTAGTTTATGCACAGGCAGGAATGGGCTGTCAGGTCTTCTTCCTCTATCATTCTCTCCCTTACTCCTTTAAGATAGAGTCTCCCACTGAATCAGAAGCCCAGAGCTAGAACGAGGCTGGCCAGTGCATTCCTAAGACACATGTGTCTCCACCCGGCAACCCTGGGCCTCCAGGCAAACACAGCCACGCTTGGTCTTTTACCTGGGTGTTGGCAATTTGATCCCAGGTCCTCGTGATTGTACAGCAAATGCTTTTAGCCACTAAGCCATCTCTCCAGCCCCAGAAGAGTAAGCCTGAACAATAATTTCACAGGAGCGAAACACAAGGAGAGACCTCACGCGTGGTCAGAGGGGTGCAAACCCAAACTCATGAGAGGCAAGAGGAGTGGAAGTCAGGCAAGATGACGTCAGGAGTTCTCAATCTTCCTAATGCTGTGCAACCCTCTAAAACATGCTGTGGTGACAGCCCCAGCCTTAACGTTGTTTCATCGCTACTTCATAACTCTAATTTTGCTGCTGTTATGAATCATAGTATAAAATATCTGATACGCAGGATATCTGACATGTGACCCCAAAGGGGTCTTGACTCACAGGTTGAGATGTCTAGAGAAATGTTCCTTAAACTCCTTCCACACAGGATCCCCTGGCACCCAAGAAATAGTACCCAACCCTAGACATGTAAGTCCATGAAGTAGGCCCACAGATAGAACATTTACTGTTGATTAACCATAAAGAGATCTACTTTAAAACAGTTTTGACACACATATGATTTTGTCCCTGTCGTGAGGGTCTTCCAGGGTGCAACTCATTCCTGCAGTGTAAGCGTTGCCCGGGGCACTTCACGTGGTTTCCAAACAGGCTGGGCACATATGACACTAAAGCATGAAGAACTGGGTAGCCAGCTAACCAATCGAAGACAGGGCAAATATCCTGGGACTGCCTGAGTGGAACCCGGCTGTGTGCTGACGCCAGGGAGGCGGCCTTGGTTTATGTTGGACACTTCACAGCCCGCCGTGGTGGCCGGACTGGCTTTTATTTGTCTTAACAGGAAGATAGGGGAGCGTGCTGCCTGAGATGGTTCCACAAACAACTTCTGGCCAGAGCAGGCATCCAGGGTTCTTGTGGGGCAGCCACAGGCCACAGGGACTCATGGGAGTTCCTGGAGGCCAGGCAAACTCATCCCGGGAGAAACTGGGAGGGAGAAGGGCTAAGCCATAGGGAGTTGGTCCGCCTCTCTCTGCTGGGAGCAGCGGCCTATGAATTAGGGCATCTTCCAACAGCAGGAAGCTGCTAGTGAAGTCACTTCCTCCTAGACCGGAAAATCTGGAGATGTCTAGCCATGGCAAGGGCCTACTTACTCTGAGGCCTAAGGCCCTGCTTTCTGTTTCCAGGCACCATGGAAAGATGGATGAAAGGGTGGTACACTAAAACCTGTAATTAAAGTAATCTTTTTTTCTTTTAAGATAAAATTGGGCTTAGAATATATAGACACAAATGAGATGGATATTATTCATATGAATACAGACATAGGTGTGGACACAGGCAGACATGATATAGGTCTAGGCACAAGCTGGAACTACTTGTAACTCAATTTGTATAGGTCAAAAGGGGTCTGGTTTGGACAATCTCACACCACACAGTTACAAACACAGTGTTAATACAGGTGGGGCCACCTGTGAGGTGGTGTAATCTTCACCACAGACAATTCCAGTCCTCAATCTCTTGGAATCCGATTTTCCGACTCATTTTAGAAAATGTTTCCTACCCTTGGGGAGGAGTGGTTTGGATGGAATGACAAATTCTAGAGCTTTCCATGCTGTGTGAAGCCAACAGAACAAGACCAGCCTTCTCCCAGAACTGTGTAGCCAAGGGAAGGCTTGTCACAGGGACTCTCACAAAACCAAGGATGTATGGGTCAAGTCGCCAGTGAGCTCTCCCTACCTACCTGTGACCCACTGCCCCCCATGCTCTGACGCTCTTTCTCTGACCACACTGCCATACCTTTGACTTCTGGAACGCCATTCCCATATCCAAGCCATTGACTGGACACCTGTCTGTTTCCATTACTTACATCCATTACTTACAACAGACCGAGCCCAGCTACTATCCACAAGATCATTCTAATTCCGAAGCTGTCTAGTGAGGGGGTGAATTCTAGAAAAGACGACCCCTGAATACTATCCCTCTGGCTACCCACCTCAACTTCCAAGAGAGAGACGTTGTCAGTTGAAAATGTCAGAAATCAAAAAGGCAGCTCGTGGAATACAGCTCTCATCCTAGCCCTCCTTGACATACTTGAAGCAGTCATATTCTCCTACAGTTGAACCACCTAACACAAAGCCTACACTGTCTTCCCTTTTGTGTGTTTTGAAACAGAGTCTCCCTGTGTATCTCAAGCTGGTCAAATACCCCTGATCCTCTTGACTCAGCATCAAGAGCTCTGGGATTAGAGTCATGTTTCTCCCTGGTTGGCCTCACAGTCTGTTAGTATAATAGCACTGAGTGTCTCATGTACACACACAGATGGGCCTTTTGTAAACAGGATGGGACGTGGCAACATGAAGCTTGGTGTCCCAAGAATGCTAGCCACACGGCACTCTGGGGTCTCTACTGTTCTTCCTTCTGATCTTGTGACTATCAGTGGGGAGCTGAGGTTCTGCTCTCTCCTTCCAGTATCTCGAAGGAGCATTAGTTCATATGACGGTCCCTTGAACAGGTCAAAATTCACGGGATGCTTTCAACCAAATGTATATTGATTCGGACTCACAGACTGTATTTCCAAGCTTTGTTCTCCTGTTGTGAAGGCAAATTCTGGACACTAGAATACGACTAGAAGTGGCAAGTGTCGCCTTCTGCCTGACCACAGTGCAGTCTACACGGAAGATACTCTGAGGTCTGAGAAGGGCAAAGTCCGGGTTGGAAGGAGCTCTCAGCTAGGCTGACCTTCAGGACACCAGTCTCTTTTCTGACTTCCTGCTGCCCTGTGAGCCACACATCAGTGACCAGGAAACTCCTGTGACAGACTGGTGAGAGCAGGCAACCCTATGTGCTCTGACTCACACTCTAACCCAGCAAGGAAGAACTTTGTGAAGGCAAGAACGTGACCCCAGCTGCTGCTTCCATGTTGGCCAGAGGGGTTGGACTCCCCTATGGCTGGACTGCAGGCCAGCCCAGCTCCAATAACATGGAAGAGCTTTGATTAGCAGAGAGTCTCAGCCCGAGGCAGTCCACTTGGGGACTGCTCCTTTATTGCTCCTTCAAGTAGAACCTCCAATTACATTAACGGTGAGGCTTCATCAGGGACTCGGGGATTTTGAAGTGACTTTCGGATGTTCTGGAATCTTCCCTTTAGAGTTCCCTGGGCTGAGCCTCTTTTTCCCAGAGCACTTTGGGAAGATCCTTCCCGGAGTAGAGGAGCAGATGTTGATTTGCATATATGCATGTTTCTGGGCTCTGATGAGATTAGGAGGTGCATTTTTAATCAAAGCCTCCAGCGAGGCTGGGCCCTGCGAGGCTGACTGGGGTTGGAAGAGGAAATGTCACAGGGAGGAGGGTGTGGGCCAGGGAGAAAGGGGCTCTTGAACCAAGCCTCAGTTATGAAGTCAGAGAGGGTCGGGAGGGTGTCTGTGGGTGGAGGATGAAGGCTCAGAAGTCAGGCAGGCTGTCAGTTCTGATCCCCCCACTCCCCACTCCCACCCTCCCGCACCCTGCTATCTAAGAAACACTGGACAAGTCCTATCCCTCCCCAGTCTCAGCTTCCTGTATAAAATGGAGATGTGTCCAACTGGACTCCCTAACTTTTCTAGGTTATTGTGGAGTTGAAAAAGAAAATGTGACGTGTGCAAGAGACGCTGTAAGTGCCCTACTCTTCTGATGCAGGTGAGAGGAATTGCCTTTGGATGGGTATAAGCAGGGTACACCCCTCCCGCCCTCTAGCCCCATTCCTGGAGATAGGGCTCTAGCTCTGAAGCTCTGAGTCCAATGGCTAGATGGTTTTCCCCAAGATCAAGGTATACACTTTAGAGGCAGGCAGAGGGTAGAGAATCTAACAACCTTCTGCTGAATGGACGGTGAGTTGTTGTTGTTGTTGTTGTTGACTCCTAACCCAGGGAGTCTAAATCTCAGCCCGTTGATATTTTACACTAAACAGTCTTTTGTTATTGGAGCTGTTTTGTCCATGGTGAAATGATGCACCACTGACCACCAGGCGCCAATGACAACAGTTCCCCAAAGACTGTATAACCAAATGTCTCCCAGCATTGCCAATCCACCCTGGTGGATAAAAATGCCCCAGTGATGGACACCTAGTCACAGCCCACTTCCCTTTTCTGTATGTGACTTAGAATCACCTTAGAATACAGCTGACATGTTTTCTGGCCAATGGTAAGCCAGCCATCGCCTTCACTATAGCGTAGCGCGAAGTCCACGAAGACGCGAGAGGTCTGCCCTCCTCCTCGGTGCCACCCAGCCCACAGTGGAACTCCCCTCCTTTGGTTAGAATCTCAGCAAAGGCTTGTGAAATAAATAGGCCAATAAGAAAACGAAACTACAGCATCAGGGGGCTCTTGGGGAGAAGCCAGTCTCCGATGGAAGAACACCTTTCGCCACAGGTCTACTCTAGCAGGGCATCTCTGTGGTGTTCTGGATGAGTGCCAACCAAACTCCCAACTCTTGCTTCCCACCATTTGAAGAATAAACGTTACTGGGAAGGTCATTCATGACTCCACACCTCTCTGACCTTCCTCCTATTTTTTTTTAACTCCTTCAAAGCTAGTCTCCTACCACAATGCCCTCCGGATAGTCTCCTGTCTCAGGACTTTTCCATTTGCTGTTGCTATTTCTACCAGATAATGGTCATGGTCTGAGCTTTCCCCTGCTTTTCTGCATCCTCAGTATCTGCAGAGACCAGCCCAGGTATTGCTTCTAAAGAGAGTGAACAGGCCTCCCCCTCCTCAGTGTTTTTAGAGCTCTTTCACACAGACACCCAGCAGGGAGCCTCTTTTCCAGCTCTCCCTACCCCTGGATCTGTCTCTCATTCAGGTGGCTACTACTCTTCCTCCATGGGACTCGATGCTTGCCAGATACCTGGCCTCATGCACATGCCTTAAGTACCCCCAACCAGAGGAGGAGGAAGGAGAGGACCTGCTTAACCCTGGGACCTATGCCATGGCCTTAGGACAGGTTTGACACTCAGAGGCTACAGTGATCTCTCGCAGTTCTCCTGGTGACCTAGCTTGGCCTCCCTTCATACCCAGGGCCAGACACTTCTCCCCCCACCATCTCCTGCCCACAGATCTCCTGAGGCTAGGTTAGACTGGGATGCCCCAGGGGCTAACAGCTTTGACTGGCCAGTTCAAACAGCTCACAGTCGAATGGATTTCTCAGACCAGCAGGAGAGAGACTGAGCGCAGGCGAGCTGGGCAAGCCTAGGTTTGTTTTTCTGCAGCCTACCTTCTCCCACTTGAGCCCTTTCCCAGGACAAATCCCCAGCCTGTTTTCCCTGGCTCTCTCCTTACAAAAACAACTTTATCTCTAAAGAGCAAATAACACCCAGCGCTCATAACAGATGCCACGAGCTGTTTCTGTTTTGATTTTTGAAAATAAAAATTCAACTGAGTTCAATAAAATTCGGAAGCCTCTTCCCTCAGTGGAAATTAAAGGAATCCAAGACTCCCGAAAAGCCAGCGACCTTCCTAATTAAAGCCTCGGCAACGGCGGGAATCCGCTTCCTACAACCAGCCTGCTCCGGCTGAGCAGAGAACAAAGCCTGCCCCATCAATATTTCATTCTCTCTTTTCTTCCGTGATAACAATGCCGAGTGTTCTGAGTCCGCCCCAAAAAAGACATGCAGAGCTATGTTAATTAGTGTTTAAATAATTGACACCCCCAGAAGTATGCCAAGTGGACTGTTGGCTCTACTTGTAATTGCCTGTGCTCGTGGGCACAACCTGTCTGTCTGTCTGTCCGTCCACTTTGGCAACTATGGGCCTAGGGAAGGACTGATCTCAGTTCTCCTGAACCACCACCATGCCTGGGTCGTTTTTATTTTGAGTTGAAGGTTTGAGATGTAGGCAGTCGGGGTAGACTCACGGAAGCCACCTGGTCCTAGGACCGCCCTAATCCCCAACTTTCCTCTAGACACACTCCCTAGAGTAGGAAGAGACCTGTGTTTCTGAACACTGCGCCTTGCAAACCCATCTGCAGCCGCGTGCAGCATGCATCTCCACGGTGCTCACACCATCAGCTGCAGAAACCGCTGAGGCTCAAGCCCAAAGCCCAGCTCACTCCCAGATCAAGATGGCCTGCCCTGCTCACCTCTACGCACTGGAGGAGATGAGTCCCTACTGCAAATGTCAGGCTTCCTGCCCGCAGCTTCCCGCCCTGCCCTCGGCCACTCCTCCACTCCCACAGTCCCTCCCCCAAGCCACACATGCCATTAACTGACACTGTCCCAGATGTGTAGCGGCCATACGCGGTACCTGCATCCCAGGCCTTGCCTGTGTGTACGGTTCAGCTAGTCCTTTACTGTTTGGCGTCTCAATTCTCCTGCAGGCCTCCCAGCACTTACAAGTACCATTCTCTCGGTTAGGAATGCCTTTCCTTTTCTTTCCTGAAATGTCCTGCAGTTCAGTGAACCCTCAGCTACAGGGACCTGGCAGTAATTAGATCTTCCCGGGGCTAAAGCTCGCTCCTGAACTCAGACAGACACATCACTTGAGGGCTGGAGAACTGAGTCTCTGAGAGCCTGGCCCAGCTAGCCTTCTCAAGTGGAAGCCTGGGAGGGAAGAGTGTCCCTCCCCTAGGCTGTCCTCAGGCTCTTCTGCTCCAAGTCCCTGGAAGTCCCCCCAGTGTCTCCTTTGTGAGGAGTTACTTTTCCCAGTGCTGGAATAAAATGCCTGGCCAGCAATTTAAGGAAGAAGGGCTTATTTTGGCTTGCAGTTCGAAGGAATCCATCACGGCAAGGAAAGGTCACATCCCATCTAAGTCAAGAAGCAGAAAGTAAACAGGAAGTGGGTCTGGGTTATCCGCTTCAAAGCCTATCCCATATAACGCACTTCCTCCAAAGGTTCCACAACCTTCTCCATCAGCACCATGCATCCGAGGGCCCTCAAGTGTTCAACTGCACGATGCTGTGGCTGACATTTCAATGCAAGCCTTCCCTCTCCGAGAAACGTTAGCCAGACGCTCACTCTGCTCACCAAGACAATTATGGGTTAAAGAGAACTTCAGAAACCTCAGACTACTGGAGCCTCTGGAACTGAAGCTTCTGGCTTCATCATGGGGGTGTCTCCGTGGTTATTGTCACTAGTCACTCCGGCATCCACACCGAATCTTCCTCAGCCTTCCCATGATCCATCCCAGAATGCATCACCTGAGCTCGACTCTGCGCCTGTCCGCCCTTCCTTCCCACCGCCCCAGGCTGCTACCCAGAGCCTGCATTCATCCTGAGGAATGCAAGGGCATTCACTTCGGGCCTCCACCCACTCCCCCCACCTCCACTTCCCACCCCCAACTCCTGTGTCCAGCACCTCCCTTTCTCCTGGACCCAGCTGTGTGTCTCTTTCTATTGCACAGCCTCCAGAAAGTCCCCCTTCTGGCCTCCCCTCTCTCCACCGGAGCCCGAGAGCGCAGTGGTCTTTCTAGGTGCACTCTGAACATGCCACAGCCCTCACTGGCTCTAGGAAGGGTCCCAAGGCTAAGTGATTTGGGTTTCAAATGCCTCAGGACCTAACCTCTATCAGTGTCCTGGTTTGGGCCATTTCCCCTTCTGTCCACAGTGGCTTAAGCATCTGACCTTCACAATTCTTCCCTCTTTGAAAGTTGCTGGAATACCACTCTCTGCCTCTCCACCGCCTCCTCTCTGGAACTTTCCCAAATCCTGCTCCTTGGTCAGGTCTCCACTGCCTCCTGGCTTTGTCAGGAGCTGTGAAGCCCCAAGGGCCCTAGGAATCACCCAGTGGCCTGTTAATGTCGCATCATTTCCATAAAGTTTGTGACTTAAACTGTCACTTGTCCATTGTCTCACAGTCCCCCGGACCAGAAGTCAGGGTACCAGCTGCCTGGGAGACCTTCAGCTGGTGACAGAATTCTGCTTCCTGTGACTGTCGTTCTGAGATCCTGTTGCCTCTCTACCAGACACAGCTTTGGTTTGGAGCACCAGTACCAGCCTTGGGGCGGGGCAGCGGGGCCAATAGGCCTTGCCACGCAGCTATTCTGCAGAGTCATGTCATCCTTGGAAGATCAGTTTCTTCGATGCCAACAGGAGACCCTATCTTTCTCTACAAGAAGGTTCTGGTTACTCTCCTGAGCTCTCTCTGAGTAAGCCAGGTCTACTCACTGAACTTAAAAGATTCAAGACATCAATTATAACTACAATATTCCTTTTTTTTCCATATACTACATCCCAGAATAAAATCCTGTCATCTTCCCCAGGCCTCCCAGTACTCAATGGGGAGACTCTGACAGGATGGTGACTCTAGGGGGCAGGAGTCCTGGAGGCTATATTGTTACATAAGGAAATACTCAGGTAGGTTAACTCTATAAGGCAAAGAGGCTTGCTGAGCTCAGGGTTTAGAATGGTTCAATGCAGAGTTGGCCTCGCCTCGCCTCGGCTCGCCTCTGGCGACCACTCTCTCGCTCGTCGCATCATGGCAGGAGTGTGTGTGCCAGAGATTCATCATAAACAGGAAGCAAGAGAGGCCAGGCCCCCCAGACCTGCTGAGGGCCTCTACTTGGCCCCATGTTTTAAAGGTCTGACACTCTTAACGGCACCAAACCTGAGGGCAAACAAGCTTTGGGGGACAAACAATACCTAGGCTCTAGTAAAGGCCATCGAAGAGCCCTGACTGTTCTGTCTCTAAAGGGGCTATTTTGCAGCCTCTGATATATAGAACGTGTGTGAACCTGTTCAGTGGTTCTTTATTATATACAAGTGAGTGAGTGAATGCGTGAGTTAATGACTAAGGGGATGAGTGAATGAATGAATGAGTGAGTGAGTGAATAAATGAGTGAATGAGTGGATGAATGAATGAATGAACCAGCCCAATGGCTGCCCACTGCTATAAGGGGAGGAATGGAACAAGGTTAGCTGAGTCGGAAGCTGCTTCCAGGAGTCACCCTGGGGTGTCACCTCTGTCAACTCCTGCTGTAACTCTGGGACCACCACGCGGAACAGTGCTGGGGGCCCTGGGGGCTGGATCTCAAACGCAAACCCCACAAGTTTCAAAGGCCACCTCCAACGCGCGATGTCACCTTCCTGCATCACAAGCCAGCTTTGCTCTACTCCTTTTGTCCCACACTGGCTCTGCGGTGTCCTGAGAGACCCAATAAAGGCTCCCCGGAGACACTGTGACCTTCTCAGGAGTCATGGATAGGCGTGCGCAGTGAACTGCACGGAGTCGCTGACTGAGAGGCCTACGGCATCCTTTATTTATTTGCATTGAAATATTTATTGGGATGGGAGGCATCTATAATAGATACCCCAGCCACTCGCTGGACCCAAGGGGGAATCTGGGTGGCCTCGCTCCCAGGCGCCCTGCTTACTGAGAGCAGCTCATCTGGAAAACACGGCTCACCAGGGCTGCTCTGTGGCATACAACTCAGTCTCTGTCCTTGCAAAGAGATGGAGAGTCAGGAGAGGTCTGGGAAGAGACTTGCCTGTTGAGCGCCTACTGTGTGCTAGACCCCTTTGCTCATATTGTCTCCTTTAATTCTCAAAACAACACTGTGGTGCAGTAGCGATGATTATGCATTCCTGCACAGACCAAGAAGGCTCATAGAGGATAAGCAATTTGCCAAAGGTCACAAGAGTTTCTTAATCTACAGTCTCAGGTGCTTTTCATGGTATAGTGCTTCCTACAACTGGGACTGGGAAATTGCCGTGGATCTCTACACGGAACTAAGCGTGAGCATAGAAGGACAGACATGAGACCTGGGACAGAAGACAGGAGATGAGACTTATCAGCTCCTCACTAAGCTAAGGCTGGACAAGTCACTGATTCTATGCACACTGAGACTCGTACGAAGGTGGTGAGTGTTTACAGGCTGACTCTGGATAGCAAGGCTCAGCAGGCTTTGTGCTCAGAGACCTCCATATTCTCCGCATCTTCTTTCAGGCTGCCTATGCTGACATATCCTCAACATTCCCAACTTAGAGAAGAAGCTCTGCTCCTGAGGGAGGTGGCCACGCTAGTACTAAATTCCAGAATTTTTAAGGCATGCAGGCAACGTCACCCTGTCAGTGACGGCCTTGCTGCAATGTGCCCGGGGCCCAGAAGTGGCCTGAAGACTGAGACAAACGCCCTATAGGAGAGACTGGGTTTCCCAAGGCCAGACCCAGGGCCAGACTTAGCCACTTTCAGGAGCCCAGCCCTCGGGGAGGAATGCAGATTGTCCCACACTGTGGACATCAGTATGGAGAATCATTTACCTAATGAACGTAAAATTGAGTGTGTTCCTGTGTGCTTGTTTTTCATCTATGTCTCTTCTGTTCATCATGTGCAAACCTTCAGCCTGTTTATGCCAGTTATTACCTTGACATTGAGTTTCAAAAATGCCTTGATTCTCTCAGGTGCTTGGTGTTGTTCTGTGGATTCTAGAATGGATTGCAGTGAAACTGATTGATCAGTTTGGACAGAATTGACATCTTAACAGTATTGAACCTTCTAATCCATGAACATGGTACGCCCTACATTTATCCGACCGTTCTCGATGTTTTACTTTTTTGAGTGAAATGATCTTGCATACTAGTTTTTAGATTTGCACTTAAACATTTTAAGTTTTGGGCAAATGATGTATTTTGTGTCAGGTCTCGATTTTTCATTTGTAAGATTTTAAGTGCATTTGAGCTTTTATTTATTTTAATTGTTTTTGAGCCAAATGCTGTGACCTTGATACCATGGCTGATGATTCTTGTACACTCTTTCAGATACTGCTGGGGTTTTTATATAGAGATAATCATGTCATTTTTCCAATAACTAATTCTGTTTCTTCCTTTTTAGTCTGGATGCTTTTTAGTTTTTTCCCCCCCTCTCTCTCATGTTATCACACTAGATAGACCCCTCTACAACAACTTTAAGTCCAATGTGGCATGTGGATATACTTTCTGATCTTAAGAACACAACAATCACTATCTTAGAAGGGTCAGATGTGCTGTCGCTGGGACTAAAGGTGACTGCTACCAAACCTAAAGATGTGAGTTCTATCCCCAGAACTCACATCATGGAAGGAGAGTACTCTTACAAGTTGTCCTGTGACCTACACACACACACACACACACACACACACACACACACACACATTGTGGCACATGCAACACTCCCATACTAATAAGGGAGAAAGGGAGGGAAAGAAGGGAGAGACAGAGGGAAGGAAGGAGGAAGAATCTTTAAAGCATTAGTTGGGGTATCTCAGGGCAAGGGTGAAAAGATGTCTTCATGGTTAAGAACACCTCTTCTTTTGGAGGGCTCAGGTTCAGATTCCAGCACCCAACAACCATTCATAACTCCAGCTCCAAGGGATCTGAAAACATCTTCTGACCATGATGGGCACCAGGTATGCATATGTTACATAGATAATACATGTAGGTAAAACATCCATACATAATAAAATAAATATAAAGAAAATGTAAAGATCCAAAATGAACAAGAAAAGAACCAAATCTGTTATTTCTAGGTTTTCATGGATACTCTACATCAATTTGAGAATGTTTTCTTTTATTCAAAATTTGTGCTGTGTGTGTATGTTTGTGTAGGTGTATGTCTGTATATGTGTGTGTATGTGTGTATGCATGTGTGTATGCATGTATGTGTATATGGGTGTATATGTGTGTGCATGTGTAGATGTATGTATGTGTATGTATATGTGCATGTGTGTATATGTGTATGTGTATATATGTGTGTATGTGTGCATGTGTGTGTATATGTGAGTATGTATGTATACGTGTATGTGTGTGTGTTTAAGTTGGGATGAGGGTATGATTTTTAGTAGCTTCCATGTATCTGATGAAATATCCATGTAAAATCCTCATGAACACAGTGAGCTCTTAGGTTAGGGCATAGGTGTTGAGTTTGCTTTACCCAGGACAAACTTCACTTGATAACAAAGTAGTCTTCATCGTTTATGCTCTCGGTTACTATTTATTACCACTTTAAGTTTTCTTGTTCAGGGTTTTTCCTTCTTCCTTTGTGTATACTTTGTTATTTTGATTATTTTCCAAGTTCTTAGCTTAGATGCTGAGTCACTGATTACAAGTCACTATCCTTTTTATGATAATTTCCTTGTGTACATAGAGTTTTAGATATAACATTTTTCTCTTTATTTACATTCACTTAAAATTTTAATTTTCTTTCATTTCTTCCTTAACAGTTTATTATTTAGGTTCCAAATATTATGTGTTTTCTGTAATTCTTGCACTATTGAGTTTTAATAAAAAAATCTGCGAAATCAAAGAGCATAATTTGCATTTTTTTTTCGAGACAGGGTTTCTCTGTGTGGCCCTGGCTGCCCTGGAACTCACTTTGTAGACCAGGCTGGACTCAGAAATCCACCTGCCTCTGCTCCCAAGTGCCCAGCTATAATTTGCATTTCTTAAGTGTGCCGACACTTGTTTGATGGTCCAGAAGCAGTCTATCTTGCTAAATGTTGCAGAGTGTACCTAGTATGGTTGGATGGGGCATCCTATAAATGTCGTTAAGTTCACCATTACAGCTGGTCCATTTCCTGGAGCCTTACTGATTTTCTTTCTTACCCACTGTGGAGAAATGGGCATTGATATCTCCAAATCTGATTATGGATTTGCCCACTTCTGCTTGCAGTTCAATCCATTTTTACTTCATGTCTCTTGAAGCTCCGTTATTAAGTGCAATCGTGTTAAAAGCTACTGGGTGCTTTGGCGAGCTCGGTCTCTTATTATGAAAGGAGCTGCTTTGTTCCTGGCAATATTTGCATCAAAGCAGCATTTAGTCAGAGGCAAATAATTAATACTACAAAGGCAAGACCCTTATGCATGAGTTATCTGGTACCCCCAGGAACTACGGGTTTTCCCAATCTCTGATAAGGATTACTATGCCTCATTGCCACCCCTAGGTGCCCTTCAGAGACCATTTGCTCTTATCTTCCTGGGTGGCTCTCTCCTGCCTCATGAAGTTTACTGAGTGACAGAATGTGTGAGGATGGAGGCCCTTCATCAGTTCTGCATTCAGGCTCCTTGCTCCCCCACTCTAACTGCACCCCAGTTCCCTAAGCTGCCTCGGCTTTTCTACCCATCTGCCAACTCAGGGATTCACAACTGTCCTCGCCATGACTCAGAACCACCCTGAAGGCGTGAGAAATCTAGGTGATCCCTCGCAAAATTACCATGTCTAATTAGTCCGGTTCTGTCATTGCTTCGGTTGGAGCTTTAACTCAGCTCCTGTGATTCCATTCAATTAAAAAGGAAGGTCAGCATTGTCTGGAGGAAGGTGGTAACCCAGACCTGAGCCCCGTCAGTGGCTGAGGCTGTTCTGGAATTCCTCACACAGCACTAGGGTGTGACAGAGACTGTCCTTCTCCACATCTTCTTAGTGTACAGGATAAAAGGGAGAATTCAAGATTAGGGTGAGTAGAAAAGTCTTAAAGTTGTGAATTAAGAGCAAGGATTATGGCCCTGTCTACTGCTAAGGTTCTGTGTAAGTGAAGGCAAAAACGCCTTCTCCTGAGCGTCCCTGGTCATGTAACTGTGACATGGGCATGACCCAGATGACTACAAACGTGGTTTCTAACTTTCCAAGGTCATGGAGTGACTGAGCCACTAACAGAAACTCTTCAGAATGTGAGAAATAGTTGTTGACTTCTAGACTCAGACAACACCTGGGCAATCGTTTGGATCTAAGAGGGAACAGATGTGTCCTTTGGGCTCATCCACAGAACCAATGGACAAGAGCATCACATCAGGCTTCATACGGGATGGTAGGTTGAAGAAGGATGAAATTCCACTGTGTAATGACTCGGGAGATAGAGGAGGCTGAGCTCGTACAGCATGGAGGCAGGGCAGCTCTAAGGGAATGGGTGGGGGAGGGGAGGCATCAATAGGAAAGCAACCAAGTGTTTCACTTTGCAAATGATCCATGCAGCGTGACTGAGGACAAAGATCTTGTCTTCTAATTAGAACCGTGGTCCCCAGCTCCCTGAGTGCTGCCTGAGTGCTATAGGACCTCTCTGAGCATCCAAGCTGAACCCTTTCAACAAAGCTGTGGGTCTGTCTGGCTGCCGCCGGATGCTTCATGCTCAAGGCAGAGCTGGCCACACAGGCAGGTGTGTGTCTGGCGACTTGCTGGGCGCCATAAAGAAGTCTATTCACCCACTTTAGGTGAGGCACTAACAGACCAGAGAAAGGTTTACAGGAGGAGCACTGGGGACTCAAGGGCAGCTTGGCCACACCAAGATTCCCCGGGGTTCATACAGCCCCTTGCACCAACCACATTACTGAGGAGCCCACCCCAACTGTCCACCTCTTCTATGGCCGTGGGGGGGGGTGGAGGGACAATGAACTGAACCTCCTCTCTCTAAGAGGGAGCATTCAAGGTCTCCAGCTTCATGAATCCATGAAGCTGTGTGTCCTCACAGCCGACTCAATATGGTAGCAGTTATACCGCACACAGGTCACTCCGAGCCACTGCCTCCGAGTGACCTGTTTTCTTTTCATGGTTTCAACACTGAGTGAATGAATCTGGCTCTGCACCCTGCTACGGTCCCCACTGTGCAGTCCCCACCCTATCAGGACATATGAACAGCTATTGGGGACTCATCTCCACCAGAGAGCCGTGAAAGGGAGAAGCGGGACTGCCCTACCTTCTCTGTGACAGAGAAGCTCTTCAAACAAGTGGAGAGATTTGCTCAGGTTCTGGGGGGTCTGTTTTCCAGACTTCCGGTCCCATCCTAGGAGTCCTGCCTTGAACACAGCATGGGCCACACTTCACAACACAAAAGCCTTGTCATCCCAGAGCAATCCCTCAAATGGGCGCCTTCCTCTATCACCAGCAATTTTGGAACCTCCCCACCCCTACCCTTGGTCATCCTGTGAATTTCAGGTCTGATGGGCTCCTGAAAATGTGGCCACTTTCCCCCCAACAACAAAACAGCTGCCTTGAGTCCTGAGACCTGGATGCCCACACGGAGGGCCTGAGATGATTAAGTCACCCTAGCCCCACACTGGGAGTTCGGGTACCCCCCAAATAGTTACTGGGTGGCCAGCCTGGGCACACCCCAGGCCCCTCTTGCTAGCTCTGTCTCCTGTCCTTGTTTGCAAGCTGTTACCTCTGAATGGTTTAAAGACTAAACACTGGCATACAGTAGGCACCCCCCCCCAAATGCCTTCTTTTCCTTGCTGGTAGTCCAGAGGGACCCCCTCTTTACTGCCACTGGGAGAGTCCCCGGGAAGAGCCAACCCGTCCCCTGCTCGATCAGCCTAGCGCGTTTGAAAACTTCCAAGGCAGGAAAACTTTGTGGTCGCGGGAAGGCTGCGCCTCGCCACCGGCTTGAAAGGCCCGGCGCGGTCCCCCTGCGACCGCAGCGCGCTGCCTAGCGTCGCCCGCAGGAGCGGCGGGAGCCGGGCGCCGTGCTAATGGGGCCGGCGGCGGAGCCGGGGACGCCATGAAAGGCGCGCACACAAACGCGGGCTCTTGTTGCGGGAAGAAGGGCCAAGCCTGGCTTTCCGCAGCCGCTTTGAGAGCAGCAGCGCTGGGATTTCATGGCACGGCTTCGGCGGGAAAATCAATCAGCGGGGCTGCCGTTTGGAGAGGCAGCAAGAAAGGCCACTAACGAGGCCAGATTGTAACAGTTCTGCGAGCAGCCACAGTGCTCACCTTACACGGCGGCCGCGCGCTGGTAAATAATAAATCACAGCGGCCGGCGGGCGGCGGCGGCGCGGGCAGCCCGCGCGTTTGACTGCAAAGCAGCGGCGCATCAATTATTCACCGCGCCAGATAAAACACGGCTGCGGCCGGCGAGCAGGTGCCCGCGCCCAAAGCGGCCTTTTGATGGCCGCGGGCCGGGCCAGGCCGGGCTGGGCGGCGACCGGACTGGGGGCGCGCAGAGCGCTGCGGGATCGGGGCCGTGCGCTCCCGCGGCGCGCTTTGCACGATCCCGGGCTGGGAGCAATTACAGCCGGGCCAAGGGGTTGGGGAGAGGGGATGTGTGTGCGCGTGCCCGGGAGCGCCTCCCAGCCCCAAGGTGGTGAAGTGTGTGAGCAAGCTTGTTGAGTAGCTGGCTTAGGTATTGTGCGCGCATGCCTATGGGGAGGGCCTGATGCTTGCACAAGCACAATGGTTGTGTGTTGGGTGTCAGACAGTGGCCTCGCGCCTATAAACTCTGGTAGCAATAAGTTTGTGGGGTGTGCATAAGGGGGTTGTGTCCATCCATTTGTCTATGGGAGATGTGTGTGCCAGGGCACAGATAAATATGTTTGGTAACTTCCATACTTTCCTGTGCATTACTATATTGGACATTTGTTCATGCATGGTCAGGGAGTTGGGTGTATGTGGTCACACATTTGTGTCCCTGTGAGCTCATATGTGGTATGCACGTGGATAGCAAACACGCAGTTTTATCTTCAGATACGCATGTGGACACACTCTGAGTGTTTGCCTCAGGTAATGCGTTTAAGCATATATACAGAGCATGTGTGCCCACACGGTATGTGCAAGGGGCACATGAAGGCCGTGTTTGCCCAAATGTGGATATGCATGCGAATAGATGTGGTTTTAAGTATGTGTGTGCACAGAAAAGTATGTGTAGGCATGCATCCGTGACTTTGAAGTTCGAACACCACGGGTATGCATATGTATGTTTGGATAATTATGCATGCATGTGCAAAGAAATAAACAAAGGAGGGGATTGGAATTATTAAAACTCAAGCTCAGAGGTAGAGCCTGTAGGCCCAGGGCTCAGAGCTTTGCATAAGGGGCCTCCGGAGGGCTGGTGCTCGCCCAGTGGAGGCCCTCCATGAAGCAAGGAGTGTAGCACTCGGAGAGTACTGCATCTGTAGTAGGTAGTTCTGAGGGAGAACTGGGGTGGGGAGGGGTGGGCGGGGGTTATTCTACAAGAATCTGGAAAACTGCAAACCGGGTTCAGTCTCTGCTGCCCAAGGGGAGGAGCAATGAGTCTCAGCTTCTGTGTGGGTCTGTCTTCAGGGGTGGGTATGCGGCTAAGGGACCCACACGTTACCTTCAGGAGAGCACCCTGACGGCAGCCAGCAATGGAGGGTGCCTGCCATGTGCTCTTTTTTTAGCTTTTCCAGGGAGGATCAAAACAGCTGAATGTCTACCCAGCTCGGAGCTATTTGCAGATATAAACAGGAGCCCTTCTCGTCCCCTAGAAACAGCATGCGTTCCTGACTAACAGTGTATGTATCGCCAGATATAGTGAGCACGCTCACTGCAGGGACGGGGACAGTGGTTTCCCCCAGAGGAGAGTCCCTGCAGTGCGTAGCATCGAGAGGAGGACATCTCTGAGGCTGGAAGATGACCTCTGCTCCTTAGAGACAGAGCCCACAGCTCGGGAAGCAGCCAGGTCTCAGGTGTTTTGTGAAGAATTGCAGACTGGGAGTTCTCAGATTTGTCACTGGCCCACCTCCAGCAAGAGCCTGGAGAAGTGTGTACAAGATACCTTCCTTGCTGCTGTGGTGCAAAGAGATGCCAGAGGCAACTTAAAGGAGAAGGGGTTGATTTTCCGCACAGGTTGAAGCTATGGCCTCTCGGGTGGGAAAGGCAGGGGATCTGATGGAGTTTGGGCCAAGAGGAAGCAGGATGAGATGTATACAGCTGCTTAGCTCTCTTTCTATTCAGACAGTCCAGGACTCTACCCGTGTAACAGTACTGCCCAGAGTAAGACCTGGTCCTACCATCTCAAGTAACCAAAAGTAGAAACTCCCTCGCACACATAACTAGAGGTTTGTCTTCTGGGTTTATTCTAGATCCTGAGTTGACCATCACTGTGAACCATTAGAGTAAATCAATACACAAGAGCAGCCTGTGGGGACCCTGCGTGTCAGCTCACGAGGACAGCGCTGCTCCTTCCTCTGCCTCATGGGTAGCTCTTGTTGGAAGTTCCCGCTGTGATCCCAAGGGCTCTGGTTCAAAATGGATTTGGGAAGTGGCAATCTCATAGCATGATTGGCCTAGACCTTGCCCAAGGAAGATATAACAATGTCATTCTCTTCAAAGAGTCTGACAAGAACATCATGTCTCAGAGCCAGGTCACAGAAATAGACTGGACCCACAGAACCTGGAAATGTCACCCCTTGGCAGTTCCTGTCTTAGACTTGTCTGTGCCCAGCCACATTCTCAAGAGGCTCCTCAGGATGTAGAATCAGATCTGTCTGCAATGTTGTGTGACTTTCTGTGGGGAGACAGGAATGAACTTCCCCAGAAAGGGCACCAGCTAGGGCATAGGTCAGCGTTCAACTTTGGCAAGCCGGTGAGTTTATTGCGGTTAGTTACAGAACCGTGGGAATCTCTGAAGCCCCTCCCCCCACCACACACACACATCTGGTGTTGACTCAGGAAAGCGGCAACCTGGAGCTATTAGCACAACTTATAGGACACTTGGCGTGCCAGAATGTCTCTTCTCTTGTACCATCCTTAGAGTTTATATAACCTGGGCACGGAAGTCCTTTGTGAGTCTCGAAAGTTTCAGGAACTTCCTAAAACTTGTGCACTGTTTACTTCCTGAGTGTCTTCAAGTCTCCTTCCAGGAGTGAATGTCCCAGTTTGGATGGAATTGAATATGACACGGATGCACCAAGATGACTGCTTTCTGAGAGATACTTTAGGGCTGTCCTGCTGACCATCATGGAAGAGGCATCTGGGCATGAAGTACCAAGCACCAGCAAAGCTGCCCAGATACAGTTGTACACCTCAGGCACTGCCAAGAAGCCTCCCTTCCAGGCGGAGCCTAAATCCATCTTGGATACAGCGGGGCATGGTGGCAGGGTCTTGTGGCACTCTAGAGGCTGAAGCCGTGGAATGACAAATCAGGCAGCGAGCTATTCTACACAGTGAGACCCTGGAGAGAAAGAGACTGGGAGAAGGGAGGAGAGGAGGGATCTGGATGTGCTAGAAGGACCGTGGGTACTAGTCCCTGCCCTCAGTAGCCATCCAGGCCCACAAAACAAAGGAAGTCGCCCGCGTGATTCCAGTGTAGTCAAACTTCCGAGACGTGACCAAGAGTGACTCAGAACTATTATCTGGTCCTGCGCCTGTGCCTTAGCTCCTTGACCAGCCTATAGTTCCAAGATCCAGAAAGGGAAAGGGAGGAAGCTCAGGCCCCCAGAATTCGGAAATGGCCATCAGGGGCTCTTGTCCTACTCCCTCAGTCTTCAGATGACCTTGGACTCCAAGAAGGAGAAAGACTCAGTCAGACCTAGTGCTCAAGCCCAGCCACCTAAACGCCCCTCTGGCTAAGTAGCCCAGCTTCTCAGTCCTTGGCTTCTGCCTTGCGTAAACCGGGGATAACCAAAACTCCTCTATGAGCCCCTTGAGACTAAAGTGAGGTAGCAGCTGAAGAGACCATCGCCATAGGAGAGCTGTTCCGGGCTCACTGGAGTCTCGAACTGATATGGGAGCAACAGCAGCCCCGTCCTCAAACTGAGAAATGGGAGCTTACAGAGGTGAAGTAGCTTAGTCAAAGTCATGAGGTGGAGGAGTAGGTCCCACGCAGGCAGCTCCCAGCAAGAACCTGTCTCACTCAGGAGCACAGGGAGGAGCTGGCACAGGGGTGCGCACCTGTAATCCCAGCACTCAGGGGACTGGTGAATCTGAGGCCAGCCTGGACAATATGGGAGATTCTGTGCTAGAAACCCCAAAACCTCCACAGCCAAGAATAGCATCCAAGAACAGCAAAGCAACCGTGTGACTGTACTCAAGAACAATTCAGGTTAGGGCCAGTCGGGTCAACACCAGCTGCTGGAACTGTGGATCCAACCTCAGCCCAGTGCCCATTTTTTTCTGATCCAGCCTCTGGTCTACAGGGACCTCAGGCCTGATGCCCTGTTCATAGACCTGCAAGAGGCAGCTGTTCATTGCGGGTGACACATGTTTAGTTAGCATGAACCTGGACCAGCTGCTCTACGCCTCCATACAGCTCATGGACAGCTCCACCTGGAGCCTTTGGAGAGAGCTAGGAAGATCTAAGGTAAAGAAACAGCCTCTCCTTCCACTTGCAGATAAAGCAGTGAGGAGCTCCGTGGCTCCCCTTCTAAAGGAGCCCTTTCATGAGTGGTGAACACAAGCGTAGCCTGTGGCCACTCAAGGGGCCAGCCAGCCACTTGGGAATCTGGGACTAGTGTGATTACAGGGCCTTGGGCTCCAAGTGCTAATCAGAAATAAAGTATCGGGGCCTGGGGAACTGACACCCCATATCTCTGACCAGGTACACAACAGACCATTGACCTCTGGAAGGTTCTTGACCCAGTCTAAAGGATAGACTCTATGGTGCAGACCCTCCAGGCTGTGTGCCAAACTGTTATCTCACGGCTTAAGAAGTGTCCTATTGTTCAGTGACAGCTGGGTTCCATCACAGCATGCTGTGTGGCTTTTGACAAGTGACTTGAGTTCTCTGTGCCTCACTGTTCTAATGTGTGATCTGGTGATGAGACTCTATACCAGTTTGTTACAAGGTGTAGATGTAGCATTCTGTTTGGTGTCTGGGTCCACCGCTGATATGGAGTGAATGCTAATATCTACCAACTACGCTTTGGTGTTATGTAGTCACTCTCAACAGTGGGGGTGACAAGCCTTTCTGCTGAAGTGACTCTTTCATAGCACTGGATCTAGGCAGGCACTGTGGACCCCATGAGAAAAGAACAGACTTAGATTATGGGATTTGGAATTTAAGGTCATTGTTTCAGAGGGTGATTAAGTGTTGCTTCCTAGAGCTCCGTTACTGTCGGATTCTGCATCCTGAGCCCAAGAGACACATGAGTGGGATTGATTAGTGATGTCTGCCACAGGCTTGAGTTGGGGAAAGAAGGCTTGTCTGTCTCTTCCCAAGTCTGGCTGAGGCAAGACAGAAGCAAGTGATTGGCTGGGGAAGTAACCCAAGAAGACAGTGAGGAGATGAGACAGAAAGTCAGAAGCCCAAAGAGAACATCCCTGGAGTGCAAGAGTCCCTGCAGGAGCGCCGGGGACATGTCCTCTGGGGACCTAGCAGTTTATGTGTGCAATCATATATGTGTGTTTGGGTGCGTTTGTTTGTTTGTTTGTTTGTTTTGTTTTTAAAGATTTACTTATCTTATGTATGAGTACTCTATTCACATGTGCACCTGCATGCCAGAAGAGGGCATCAGATCTCCTTACAGAGGGTCGTGAGCCACCTTGTGGTTGCTGGGAATTGAACTCAGGACCTCTGAAAGAGCTCTTAACCGCTGAGGAATGTCTCCTGCCCCCAGGGTGTGGTAATTTATCAGTAAATCTCTTCATCTACGTGGAGACAGAGATCTGGCATTAACACGCAGCAAGCTGTGGTGTGAGCCTGGGTGCTCACAGCCAGACGGTTGCCCTGGAGCGGATAGGTGTTTAAGCGAGGAGCAAGGCACGGAAGGCCCAAGCCAAAGGGCGGAGGGCTGCCTCGGTGCCAGCCTCCCTGCTCCTGGACGCCCCGGTGCCAGCCTCCCCTGCCCCTGGACGCCCTGGTGCCAGCCTCCCCTGATCCTGGATGCCCCGGTGCCAGCCTCCCCTGCACCTGGACGCCCCGGTGCCAGCCTCCCCTGCTCCTGGATGCCCCGGTGTCAGCCTCCTCTGCTCCTGGACGCCCTGGTGCCAGCCTCCCCTGCTCCTGGATGCCCCGGTGCCAGCCTCCCCTGATCCTGGATGCCCCGGTGCCAGCCTCCCCTGCCCCTGGACGCCTGTCCTCCCAGTGTGCTCCTTGTTTCCCTTTCACCCGGTTCTGAGGCCCGGATACTCGCTGCACACGAGGACCTGGACTCAAGGGCCCAGCGGGGCCCGCTCTGCCCTTCCAGTCCTCAGACACCTTTGCTCCCCAGGGGTGGCTGGACACCCAGGGCAGCTCATAAATGGTGGCAAGTGGCTCCTTTCCTGTGCTCTCCTCTCTAAAAGCAGTGCCCAGGGGCTGAGCCGCTGCCAATTAGCTCAGAGTCTTACCCCAAAGCAGGCACTGTGCAGAATCAAGACACCTCGGAGAAAGTAAACTTATTAAGTGGAGGAGGATCTTAAAGCCTATGAAATTTACAAAAGCCCCTCTCCTGGTAACACTAATCACAGGCCACAGCCTTGATCTTTAATTCACAGGCTGAAGTGGGGGGGGGAGCTGGATGGGTGGTGGGTGGGAGGAGGGAGTGCTCTCCCTTTGGACAGAGGGAGGGGGAAGGAAGGGAGGGAGGGAGGCGGAGCTTCTCTTCCTAATAATTTACTTAAATTGAATTTTATATGGGAAGTTAATTTTCCGATTTTGAGCCAAGACATTACAGAAGAAGTAAGAAGTCATCCCCAGATGACCCTGCTCTTGAGTCTGCCCACGACGGTCTTCTCAGGCTGAGGGATTATATTTGGTGGGCTGGGCCGTGGAGAGGGTCTGGGGATTGTATGCTCTTTGGTTGAGACTCATTGTGTATCAAGTCATACAATGGAGAAGTTAGACACCTCACAGAGGAGTAATCTCCCCTTGAGCCCACAGGATAGAGAGAGGGTAACTGAACCCCTGATTTGAGTTCAAGGTCTCCATGGGCCGGTTGGCTGGCGCTGGGTCTTCTTTGATGTCACGTGCTTTTCCAGTTTTGTCCAATGCTGTCACACTACAGTCTCTTCACCCTGAAGGGCACGTGGTGGCTTTCACCATCTGTACTGAACAAACGCCTGTAAGACCCCTCTCCTCACCAGACTCTCCCAGGATACTATCAGTTGGGTAAACTCTGAGTGATTTAAGCAGAAACTACCCTAAGAACAGAAGGTACCACTTTTTCCAGGGGGGAGAGCCCGACAGGCCATATGCACCAATGGTTGGGAATTTGAGGACTATTGGAATTCTACTCACAGCCGCAGAATGGCTGGATCCTGTACTGTGGGGCTGTAGACAAGCTATTCTGGGATGCTTGGTCTGTGTTCTCCTCTGGAGAAGAGGTTGGCAATCTACATCTTGCTGACTTATGAGGAAAAGTAGCAACACGGGAAGTGTGCCCAGGGAGGGGAGGGAGGATTCGGGTGAGTAAAAAAAAAAGTGCCGGCTGAGGTGGGACACCGTTAGAAAGAGGTACACTGATCTATGGGGGGTCGGGTCATTGCAACCTGAGTGTGACAGTGAGTGGGTGTTCACCTGGGGTGTCACAAAGCACAGAGGGAAGGGTTCCCCAGCGTGACCCCTTCAGCCCGGTTCTAGGTGGCCACTGGTATGGGAACAAAGCCTGCCCCTCCCCTTCCGGGGCTTCTGTTTCTCTCCTGTGTGGCAGAGGACTGGCTTCAGAGTACAGAGCAGGAATTCAGAGCCTCTGAAGAGAGGAGAGTCTTCCCAAACCTGTTCCCTTCCTCTGGGTAAGAACGAGAAGGAGGGAGGGAGGGAGGAAAGGTGCGAGGGAAGAACGAAAAGAAAAGAATGAGACAAGGTCTCACCACGTAGCTCAGGCTAACCTCGAACTCGCCATAGTGCTGCCCGTCTCCCTCCTGAGTGCAATACGGGATGCTGTGCGTCAACACGCCCAGCCGTGCACGTGGTACTCCTCGGCTCTCTTCCTGTGGAGATCTTCCCTTCTCGTAGATGCGATCACTCCCATTTCAGAGATGAAGAACCCTGGGCACAGAAACATTAAGCGATGAACAAGGAATGAAGTACTGTGTGTCCAACGTGCAGACCAGGATTTCCAGACACCGATGTCATGGCCCCCTGTCTGACAGAACTACACAAAGAATCCTGGAGAGCAGTGGGGTCAATAAAAATGTCATGTCCTGGGGTCCTGTCGCAGGGCTGTGATTGGTGGCTAGAAGGCATGGGGCTGTAGTCTCACAAACATCCTGGTGACCAAGCAGCCCCAGGAGCAAGGGGAACCAATGCAAACCTCACAGTAGGGCCAATTTACACCAGGCCTACTGTTGTTCTCGAGAACAGGGCCTCTTCCCAGGGGCTGTCCTGCCTGCCCAGGGAGCAAACTACCCAAAGAGCCCTGGGAAGGCCTCACAGAGAGGCCAGCATCTGAGTTTGCCTGCACACTGTAATCACCGGTATGCTTTATCACCTGACCAGAGCTGAGGTTGGAGCTCAGTGCTAGAGAACTTGCGGAGCAGATGCGAGTTCACGGGTTCAATCCCCAGCACAACCAGGCTCAACCAGCCCCAGAGCTGTGGCTGAGACTGAGAACCTCTGGACCAAGAGAATGCTTTCCACCCAGGGTTGGGAAGCTTCCTCCCATGACTGCTGCCAAGACAGGGCAGCCTACCAGAGAAAGGGATGCGCTCTCCAACTCAGAGGTGTTCAAGCCAGAACCAGTCACACATCGCTTTCTACAGCTGTTTGGGCGGCTCAGGCAGGCAAAAAACGATGGGGGCAGGTGGTCTCCATCTCCTTGGACTTGGAGAATTTGGACTGGAGAGTGAGAGGAATTTTGTGGGTTGGGGACAAGAAACGAAAGGGACAGGTGCAGGAGGAGTCGGATCCAACAGCCCACCTTCCCCTCCGAAGGCTGGGCCACCAAGTGCCTGTCACTGAGCTGAGGACACCTTCTACGGCTGACTTAGAGGGCTCTCCCCAAATTCTGTGGGCTATGAACACATGATTTTGCACTCAGGACAGTGATGCTACCACCCATTTCACAGATAGGGAGACTAAGTCCCCAGAATGGTAAAAAGTTAACCAAGGTCATTCAAGACCCAGGGATCAAATATCTCTGTCTTCCTATTCCATGTGGCTAGAAAGTATATGCAGTTACATGCATATACCCAGAGGGTTCCCCAGCCTGTAATAAGGACACATGATCCACTCTGTTCATAGCAGCCCTATTTATAATAGCCAGAAGCTGGAAAGAACCCAGATGTCCCTCAACGGAGGAATGGATACAGAAAATGTGATATATTTACACTATGGAATACTACTCAGCTATTAAAAAGAATGAATTCATGAAATTCTTAGGCAAGTGGGTAGAACTGGAGAATGTCTGCCTGAGTGAGGTGACCCAATCACAAAGGAACACACATGGTATGCACTCATGGATAAGTGGATATTAGCCCAGAGGCTAAGAATACCCAAGAAACAATTCACATTATCAAATGATTCCCAAGAAGGAAGGAAGGAGAAGCCCCCGGTCCTGGAAAGGCTCAGTGCATCAGTGTAGGAGAATACCAGAACAGGGAAGAGGGAGGGGGTTGACTGGGGAACAAGGGGAAGGAAGAGGGTTTATGGAACTTCTGGGGAGCAGAGATCCAGGAAAGGGGAAATCATTTGAAATGTAAATAAAGAATATATCTAATAAAAAATTTTTAAAAAATAAATAAAAATGAAAATACACAGCCGGGCGGCGGCGGTGGTGGTGCACACCTTTAATCCCAGCACTTGGGAGGCAGAGGCAGGCGAATTTCTGAGTTTGAGGCCAGCCTGGTCTACAGAGTCAGTTCCAGGACAGCCAGGGCTATACAGAGAAACCCTGTCTCGAAAAAAAAAATTAAAAAAAGAAAAAAAGAAAATACACACATGCACACACTCATGCATACATACCCCCACACAGAGAGAGAGAGAGAAAGAGAGAGAGACAGAGACAGAGACAGAGACAGAGACAGAGACAGAGACAGAGAGACAGAGAAGCTGAACCCAGCTAGTAGCATACCTGATAACACGGAACATGGTTCGGAGTAGAGTTTGTCTCTTTGGATCTGCCTTGTTCTCTGCCATCTTCTGTCCTGTTTCCGCTGCTACTTCCTGTATGTCCCATAGCCATGGGACTTCGGTTGAACATCCTCTGGCATTCCCCAAGTAGTCCCACCTACCAACCAGAACCTTACAACTCCGGGAGAGGCATGGTTCCAGGTCCACCAGCTGCAGCCTCTCGGGCATCTCCACCCAGCCGCTCCCAGATGCACCAAGGGTAGAAAGCCCAGTTGTTCCCACTGCAGTGGAAGCCATGCAGCCCACCCAGGGAAAAAGAATGGGGATGGGGTGCAGACAGACAGACGGCAATGCCCAGGCGGGGAGTGGGTTCTACTCCCTACCAGTTCCTGAGCGCATGCGCCTCTGCGCTTTGCACACGCCGGCAGGAAGCATGGACAGGCAGCTTTGTACAGAAGTGGAAACTGAGGCCAAAGCAATGGAAAGCTTCTGCTTAGTAGGCTGGGGGAGGTGGGAGTCGAACCCCGCCCGTGAGAATGAAGAGGCGCTTCGAAAGTCGGAAGACCCGCTCTGTTCTGGGGATTGGTACAAGTACTACGGGTCACACAAAACTTTTTCTGCCGAGGAACCCTGTGCTGGCCCCAGGCCGACTTCTCTGAGAAACTCAAATTCCCAGGTGGGCTGCAGAACCGAGCTATGAGCACATAGCTCGAGTTCAGCCCGACTTCCAAAGGGCTGGTCCACGGGAGGCTCTGGGCAGCTGACGGCCCCACCCCTTCTCCCTCTCACTTTCCGTTCCTGCAGATATCATAAGATCATCCCCTCCTCGGCCTCTCTCCTGGCTATCCCTGTTGATGGCACCTTCTCATCTGATGGATTTACAAGCCCATCCACGGCCCCTGTTTTTCTGTGCCTTCCCGCGTGCTGCCCAGTGCAGATGTCTTAATATGCCAGCTGAGACTTCTTAAATCCACATTGAAACAACTGTTGGGTTTTTATACCGTTGTAAAACTCTTTGTAGGGTATTCATAGAAAATGTTTTATTAATTGCCATATGTTTATTGATTTCTCTTTCATGTCGGTTCTTTTGTTCTTTCTTTGTAGTGGCAAAAGATCGCCCGCATCATCATTTGCAAGTTATCTAAAATGTCAAAGGTGTCCTTTTGAAGTTTATTACAGATCACATGTCATAAGGCCTGGACGCTAGGTATTTACAGTGAGGGGGGAATTCCCGCACGGACTTTCAAAGCCCACAAAAGAATTGAGATCATATTGGTTTGAAACAAGACTCTCACACAAAAGCCCAATTTATCATTTTTTACATTTTCCCCCCCGTGGGGGCTTGATATTGCAAAGACGTTTCCCTGAAGAGAACTGAGCAAACACGCCTGACTATTTACCCACCCGGCCGGGCCGCTGTAGCCCGGTTATGCCCCCTCACCCCGTCTCTCATCCAGACCTTGCCAACACACAGGAGGCCCCATGGAAAGAGCGTCCATGGTGCCCAGAGCTCGGCGACTGTCGGTGCCCCTCCCCAACACCCCTCCCCGGCACCCAGAGCTGGCACTTACTGATGCGTGAAGGAGACACAGGGCACCCCTGGGTGAAAACATCTGCCCCGTCAGGCAGAAGACCAGAAGACCCGATTTCTACCTCCAGAACCCAGGACAGGGGAGAGTTTGGAGAGGACCAGTAAAAAGGTTTTTTTAAAGAAATGTTAACAGTGCAATCCCCCCAAGTGTTAGGTGTGCTCTGATGTCTAAGTCAGCACAACATTTTCTTTTGAAAACTCAAAAGTAATTTAAAAAAAAAAAAAAAAGCCTTCCCGGGGAAAGCCTCACACTTTGATGTGAAGGGGTTCAAATGCGATCCACAACACAGGCACGGGGAAGCATTTCCCACCCCCTGCCAGGGAAGGAAGGATGTAGCTAGCTGGTACAGGCACAGGCTCCAGCCACTCCTTCCAGCCCGAGAGCAGCCTGATGCCTCTAGGGGCCTTGACTGGCCCATCTGTTAAATGGGAAGATGACCTCCATCTGACCTTGCCCTCCCTGGTGACCCAGGAAGAGGTGTTCCACAGCTGAGCTCTCTGCCGCCTCTGGGACCGCCAGGGCCTCTCTGGATGCCAACCTCACTGCTTGCTAGAGAACCAGAATGGGTGTTGACAAGGATCACCATCCGCAGGGCCTGCCTCTGAGACAAGGCTGGGATTCTGCCAGAAGAGTCCGAAAGAGACAGTGCCTAGGCCCAGCCTGAGGCTCCGGAGATGGAAACGGAATGAGGCAAGGTTCTAGATAAAATACCATGCATATGGCCAGGAAGCCCTTCACAGCCTCCTTCCCTCACTGCAGCCAGGCTTCTGGGCTTTTTCTCTTGACCATTCCTGATCTTGCATTGCTTGCTGGAAATGCTGTTCCCTTATCCATGATCCATGACCCCTGACCCTTGACCTCTCACCCCTGATCCCTTTCTCTCTCTCTCTCTCTCTCTCTCTCTCTCTCTCTCTCTCTCTCTCTCTCTCTCTCTCTCTCTCTCTCTCCTGGCACTCTCCAGACTCCCCTCTCTTCTATCTTCCTCAGGAACCTCTGTTTCCTCACCAGTGTGAGGAATTATTTTCACTCTCTGGCCATCTGTGGTCATTTTAGGAAGTTCAAGTCTCTGGACATCCCAAGGTCCCCCAGTATCTCCAGAGCCTCTCCTAACTGGTCAGGAGCAGGTGGAGTCAACTCTATCCAGGCTCAGCTTCTGAGCTGTGACTTAGGGTGACGTTCTACCTCATGAAGGATCACTTGTATTCTTCGCTGGTCCCCTAGCTACGAAGTGGTTTAACAGAGAGAGCCAGTAGATCCCAAGAGTTCTCTGGAGACCTCTGCGAGCAGATGATCCAGCTGCCAAATATGGGGTTTCCTTCCTTCACCCCTGGCCTTCCCTATCATTCTCCCCAGACCTGACCCCCAGGGAAATAGTGGTGTCTATTGATTCACACAGAAGGGCCAAGTTCTAATCTAGCATGTTCTAGCTATGTGACCTTTATGAGGAAGATATGATCAGTGTCTGCATGGGGTGCCCAGTGTTACAGCTACAGAAAACGACTGTGGGGTGGGGGCGTGTTTCTGAGGGAGAAGCCAAGTGTAGCACAGTGGACCCTGGAGCCTCCCACACCCCAAATGCTCCTTGTTCCTCATCTGTGACTGGGCAGATAACTACAACCTCGATGTAATTATCATCTGATTATAAATACTGAAGGCACTGAAAAGTAGGGCTCCTATCAGAACATACCCTTCCACCCCGAGTGCCCTGTATGCCGAGGGATAGATAGTCCCCTAAGTCTACCAGGCCAGATCTTACAGCACTGAAAATGCCCAGTGATACCAGGGAACACGGGTGTGTTACCGCCTCACACCTCACCTCTCGCAACTCCAAAGCATCGACAGTCACACGACGGCTCTGGATTTTTCTCTCTTGCCCTGGATGTGGCTGGTGTGTGGTTCGGGAGTCCTGAGAGGGTAAAGAAGCTTTCTCAGGGCACAGTGCTCCTCAGCAGGCTCACCTTTCTAGAGCCTGATCTGCTCTGCTGTGTAAACATCATGGGTCCTGCGCCTGGCCTTCTGAGAGGAACTTGAAGCAGGCTCTGGGGACGATCAGAGGACGATACAGGAAACATCATCTGTGAAAAAACAAAACAAAAAAAACAAACAAAAACAAACAAACGAACAAAAACACAACAACAAAGACCAGCCAACATTTTCTGGAAAGTCCAAATGATAAATATTGGGGGCTTGGGGTCAGGTACACTATGTCAACAGTGTTCCACTAGAGTCCCCAAAGCAAGCAAAGACAGTGCAGAAATGAATACATGGGAGTGTTTCAATAAAACTTTATTTAAAAGGCAAGTGGCAACTAGACCCACCAGCAGTAATGTGACAGCCCTTGATATAACAAAACAAGTCTAAACCTAGAGGGGAAAGTTGGAACTAGTCTCAGTCTACTAGTTCACTCTCTTTAGGCCTCAGTGTCCCCCCCCCGTCCCCACAGTAAAATAACAGCATTGCACTAAGCCATTATCTCAAACCAAAATTCCCATAAGGGTAGGCAGGAGGTGAAGATGGGAGGCGCCATCTTTGGAGGGCCTTGGACAGACAGGAGCTCCCCTTACCATGTGCGACCCCGCCTCATTCCCGGTGGACGCTAGCCACATCACAGGGAAAAGTGACCCAAGGTGGCCTCGCTCTGTGGAAAACTCAGACAGGCTGAGTCCTATGGGGAGTGCTGGCACTTTTAAAGCCTTTCTTGAAATAGAACACACTTGCAAAAAGAAAAAAAAAAAAAGTACACACATCTTAATGATCCAGCTCAGGGAATTTTCTTCTCTGAACACACCCCTGTAACTGACACCCAAATCAAAGCTGCCCTGTTCCAGTAACCAAGCCCAGGGGAACCGTTTTAACGGGCTTTGTTCCTGTGTTTAATGGTGCACCTCTTAGCTCTGAGTACATCGGTGGGCGAGTTTGCCATAGCCGGCTGCAGTCCTCCTGAGAAAACGGATTGGTGAACGGTTCCGGATGGTCCTTCAGGGCGCAGGAGCCCCCCACCCCAGTGCAGAGTTAAGGTCTGTGAAGAGGAGGGTGGGTAGGACCTAAAATGGGAGGAGTGGGCCATTCTGGACCCCTAAAGACCTGTACATAAGCAATCAGTGACAATTCGGCCCAAGGGGTGTCCTAAGTGCCTTCGGAGGGCAGGGAGAGGAGGCCAGGCCAGGCAGGCACACTCGCCTGGCTTATTAAAACGACTTTGATCCCCGACTGCTTTGATATCCCGGGTCTTATAAAGAATTCACTTTCAGGGGTAAATATAGGTAGTTCAGAGAGATTTTATGACATACCATACCGGCTCTTCTTCCAGAGACTTCTTTAATTACTGGGGTGGGGAGGGCTGGGGGGCAGCAAAGCGCTGACAAAGAGGGGCTGGGCCTCGAGCCTCTACTGCCCACAGGGACAGGCTGGGCACTCTGCATGCGCGGAGTGAGGACCTCCTCCCGGGTCCTCAGCTAACCTCCCTCCCCCCACCTGTCACCGAAAGGTCACCTGTAGAGAGCTCCTCTAACCTAGAGAAGCCGGAAGGGTAGGAAGCAGGCCGCAGCGGGGTGGCCTGGTTGCCAAACCTTCCCACCAGCCAATTTGGGTCAGAACATGGGGTAAGGGCGCCTTGATCCAACTCAGCAGGAAGGTGGCTCCTTGTGCTCCTCCAGGGGACCCTAGGCTCTATGCTATCTCCTCCGCACTGGGTACAATCCGCTTGCTGTGCCCAACCCTCTACTGCTGGCCTCTCCCTCCTCTGTCCCCAACTCCCAGTCCCTCAAGTGACATCAGTCCCACAGAGGCAAGCTTGTGGACCAGCAGGGCCCCAGAAGTAAGATGAACAAGTCTCGCTTGACCAGGGGCGAAAGAGGGCAGTGAAGAGAACGCAGGAGAAATGACCAGACCAGGGCTTCTTGGGCCCAGCACGGGGAAGCATGGGTAGTCCCAGACGATGCTCCACTGCCTCCCACAGTAGGTGGGGGTCTTGATGGTCCTTGTGCAAAGCACTTAGCGTGCATACCCTGGGATTCTGCAAGGGCTCAGACCCCTCCACACACACAGTGAGAGCAGCTATTATTTTTGCTGGCCTTTCTGGAGAGACAGCAGGCTTCCATCGTCTACCAGAGAAGCTTCTTTTCGATGCGAAGTATATTTTGCAAACATGAACACATACAATCTCACAAGAAACCATTCTCATGATGCTCCATCTTGTGGATCAGAAACCTGAGACTTCAGTCCCAAGTTCCAATGACAACCAGTTGCTAACCCGGTGGGGAGGTCCAAAGAGCCCTAATATCAGAGCCGCGTGATCATCTATCACATTCATCTCTCTACCTGTGATTTTTTTGTTGTTTAATCTTGTCAATTTGACTAGGTTTGGGATCGCCATTGAAACACCTCTTGGGTATCCAAGGAGATGTTTCCAGCCATGTTTGACTGAGCAGAGAAGACCCGCTGCACTGGCTGGTTCTGTGCGTCAATTTGACACAAGCTGGAGTTATCACAGAGAAAGGAGCCTCCCTGAGGAAATGCCTCCATGAGATCCAGCTGTATGGCATTTTCTCAATTAGTGATCAAAGTGGGAGGGCCCAGCCCATTGTGGGCGGTGCCATCCCTGGGCTGGTGGTCCTGGGTTCTATAAGAAAGCAAGCTGAGCAGGCCAGGGGGAGCTGTGCAGTAAGCAGCACCCCTCCATGGCCTCTGCATCAGCTCCTGCCCTGTGTAACTTCCTGTCCTGACCTCCTTTGGTGATCAACAGCAGTGTGGAAATGTAGACTTTCCTCCCCAACTTGCTTCTTGACCATGATGTTTTGTGCAGGAATAGAAACCCTGACTAAGACACCGGCTCTGAGTGTGGTGGCATCATTCCATGGGTGGGGCCTAGACTGAATAAAATGAAAACCCAAGCTGATCACCATCAGGTATCATGTCTACGTCATGCTGAGACACACTGTGCCAGCCACCTCACCCTCCTACTGTGTGCCTTTCCCACCCTGATGGCCGGCAATCCCCTTCGACTGTGATCTGAAAAGGAAAAGAAAAACAAACAAACAAAACCAAAAAGCCTCCCTCCCTTAAGTTGCTCCTGTCAAATGATTGGTCACAGTAGTGAGAAAACTGATTCATTTTTATTTCCATCTGCTGTGTTCATGAACACACACACACACACACACACACACCACACACCATACACACACACCATATACCACATACACACACACACAGACACCACACCACATACACACACCCACACACCACACACCATACACACATACCACACACCACATACACACATACACACACACACACACACCACACACCACATACACACATACACACACACACACACACACACACACACACCATACACATACACACCACATACCACATACAAACATACACACACCACACACCACATACACACATACACACACCCACACACCACACACCATACACACACACACCACACACCACATACACACATACACATATACACACACCACATACCATACACACACACACCACCACATACACACATACACACACACCACATACACACACACCACACACTACATACACACATACACACACACCACATACACACACACCACACACTACATACACACATACACACCACATACCACATACACATACACCACACACACACACACACACACACACACACACACCACATATACACATGTGTGTCCTTTAATGCCTAATAGGGCTCGTTATTTTGCTTTCATACCCATTTGCTACAAACTCCCAGCTGACAAGAATACTATCTCCACTCCCCTTGCTTCCTGGAGGCAGACTCAGGAACAAGTACACAGCACAAGCACACAGCAGGTGCTCTCGCTCTCTGCTAGAGGAGTGACTGAAGGCCACAGTCATTCGGGGCACAGACAGAGCCAAATATTACTGGAAGGTCAGTGGTCTGATTACTTTCCCCACTAAGCTGATTACTGAAGTGTCCTGATAGCTATACAATAGCCGTCACGAGGGAGACAGGATAAGTGGGGGTTAAGTCTAGAAAATACATCCTTTTTCTATTGTGACCTTCCATTTGTGATCTTCTATCGTGATCCCTGGCTATACTCATGGATTTGATGACGAGACCTTGGCATAGAAATGATTTCGGGACAGGAGTTGGAGCCATACACTGCCCGTCCCCATCCATGAAGACTTTGTACATAGGTACTTACAGATGTTCACTGAATAAATAAACTAGCACGCGCTCTTTCAAGCAGACAGTCGGAATGTCTGCCCCTTTACCCTTTACCCTTTACCCTTTACCCTTTACCCTTTACCCTTTACCCTTCACACACACACACACACACACACACACACACACACACTTACAGTGCTAGAGGCCACTTGACACCGCGGGAGCCTGAGAGAGGGGGAAGGGACCCAGCCGCAGCAGGCTGGGGGCAGGATCCCAGTGCACACTTCTCCTCTCTACTCTTGGCTCTGTTCCTTACCCTAGAGCCAAAGCAGGGTTGGATATTGTTCCCTGGCCTAAATAGATAATTGCCCTTCTGGCTGGATAAAAGATGTCTCACAGAACTGAGTGAAAATATCATTAATAAAGGAGACTGATTCTTCAGGAATGCCTCCCGAAGTGAGATTAATAAGCCATCGCCTGGCGTTCGATGGAATCCTGCGCCCGCTCCTCATGCCGTGTGACTGATTTCTGCAGCAGCTGTTCTATCCGGCCGCTCATCATTTCGGGGGCAGCGGTTTATCTAGGCTAATGGGTCTGACACACAAACAAGACAACTCTTCCTCCCCTTTGACAAGGGAGAAACCCAGGGAGAAGAAATTAATCAACTGTGTTGCTTTTTAAGGAACTAGGGTACCACTTGACGGAAGGACTAGAGTGATACTCCGTGTGTGGATAACGCGAAGAGCTGTGGGTACGCACGAGTCACGCGGGTGTTTTCACTTATGGAGCAGGGCCGTGGCACTCTCATCCAGAGGGAGAGGACCCCGGGCAGGAGTGTGCTTCCTTGCCATGTGATTCTGTGTGTCGACGAACAGATGTGATATGGTCATGTGTGAACAGGGCGGCGTAGGATGTCAGGAGTGTAAATGTATACTCCGACCTTCTGTTAAAAACGTACATGAGCCGTTCCCTGCTTTAGTCAAAGTTTCACTCTCTACAAAGTTTCAGTGACCCAAAGTTAACTAAAGCCCAGAAACATTATTATTATTATTATTATTATTATTATTATTATTATTATTATGTGCCTGCACGTATCTAATATGCTTGATTACATGTGTCACAGTGCACAGGTGAAAGAGAGTATGCTTGCTGGACTTAGGGTTTCCTTCCGCTGTGTATTCCTTGGACTGAATTCTGTCATTAGGCTTGTGCAGTTAGGGCCTTGTCCCTCCAAGCTCACTGGCCCACAATGTGTACGTTTAAATAAGTAGCTTTTATTAAGGTCACTGCTACACTTGTCCTGTTGCTATTTTCTCATGGTGTCTAAGTTATAAATTACACTTTTTAGCAGACTTGGGTGTATAGGACAACATGTGTGGTTCTGAGACGTCTGTTGATAGCTTCAGGCTCTCACTGGGAGTCTTGAAAACGAGGGTGGCTGTGTGCACATGTCTAGGTCATGTGTGGCACATGCTTGCACATGTCTAGGTCATGTGTGACACATGCATGCACATATCTAGGTCAGGTATGACACATGCACACACATGTCCAGGTCATGTGTGACACATGTATGCACATGTCCAGGTCATGTGTGACATATGTATGTAAGTGAATGTTTGCCCCAGCTAGAAACTCAAGCTGGTGGATATCTACTATTGTCTAATCTGACAAAACATAAGCACCAAACCTTTACCTCCTCTGCATCTTTTGATAGCCTGGGGCTTCTTCATTCCCCACAACTTGGACTGAGGTCCTGAAGGGCAAAACTGAGACAAGGTGGCCAGGCATGTCATTTACTGAAGAAAGGACTGCCTTCCCCGGCATGTCAGTACTGTCTGAAGAAGGCTGGACCTTTGCAGGCACCACTCCCAGCTACTGGGGTGGATGCCTGGTCAAGGGGGTCCAAGGTTGTCGACAGAGCTTCTCAGTCACCTGATCAATAAAAACAGGAGCTACACAGAAAGACATCCTAGAAACAGGATCTCCTCCTCCTCCTCCTCCTCCTCCTCCTCCTCCTCCTTCATTTTTTCTTCTTCTTCCTCCTCCTCCTTCTCCCCCTCCTCCTTCTTCTTTCTTCTTTCTTTCTCCTCCTCTTTTTTCTTCTTATTCTACTACTATTATTACTATACTACTAACTTTAAGTTGAGGACAATAGGGATCCAGAGACAATTCATGAGAGAAAGAGGGATGAATAAGTTTGTGGGCTTTAAGACCGAGCTGGGCTTAAGAACATAGTCCTTGATTTCTAAGGATAGATCAAAGGAGCAAACATTGTGATAATCAGGGATGGGGACAGCACAGAGTTCAGGAGGCCCCTCTGAACTTGGTGATGTGGCCCCTCCCTTTGCTAGAGTCCTGCCTGGCCCCTCACTCCCCCACCGTGCCTAAGAAGATGTGTCTCCTCATTCCTGGCACGGAGGTTCCCCTGGCTGCTGTCAATGGGAGAATTCAGTCACACACCAGACGTCTGTCCCCAGCCCCAGCAATCCCCACCCTAGCACGTAGGTGACCAGCTAGCTGAGAGCATATTTATAAACCCACCTCCCTGTCCCCAAAGCTGGCAGAGAAGCAGGGGCTTGTGGGCAAGCCCTGAGGCTCACACCACAGAGCTCATGTTTGTCTAGGATGCAGGCAGGCCTCTGGGATACGTCCGTCCTGGGAAGAAGCTGGGCACGGGGCAGCTTGGTTGCACCCTCAGCCCCTCCCCGTGCCATGGTCCAGTGGTTGCAGTGGTATTCCCGCTGCTGCCTCAGGAAACCTGAGTGCTGAATCCTGAACTATGGCCATGCTTATGCTGATCCACTTGGTGACTTGGAGGAATGTGGAGTGGGGAGATTCCGGCCACCTCTGCCAACAGCAGCTCCGAGAATGCAGCCCGCTTGTCAATGGCGTCAGAGGTGTGCTCGCCACGTGAGCAAATTGGAGTGGTCAGGGTTTGGTTTTGTAAATTAAACCCCTCTTGCTCTAAGCTGTCTGGTGGCGGCCTGAAGTGCAGACACTCGGACCTGACACACGTTTGCACACACACAAATGAATCACGCTTGCATCCCACACATCACGACCGTGGATATGTGAAGAGAGGCCATTTTGGCTCAGGCATTGGTGTCTCTGAACCTGGGCTGGGGATGGAGTACAAATGACAGAGTAATTGTCTCACAGGCGTGAAGCCCTGGGATCGATCCCCGGCATCGTATACAACTGAGTGTCGCAGTGCATGCCTGAAACTTAGCAGCACAGAGGTGGAAGCATGGCTCCAGCTGCATTTCTAGCAGGGGATCAGGCATCAATGGGAGGAGAGGTCCTTGGTCCTATGAAGGCTTGATAGTTGCTCCAGTGTAAGGGAATCGAGGGCAGGGAGGTGGGAGTGGGGTGGGTGGAGGAACACCCTCATAGAAGCAGGGGGAGGGAGGATGGGATAGGGGCTTTCTGGGAGCGGGGAAACTGGGAAAGAGGATAGCATTTGAAATGTAAATAAAGAATATATCTAATAAAATTAATTAATTAATTAATTAAAATCTGGATTTTTCAGCCACATGCTTTAATCGCAGTACTCAGGAGGCAGAAGCATGTGGATGACTGAGTTAGAGACAGACAGACAGACAGACAGACAGACAGACAGAGAGAAGAAGGTGAGGGTGAGGGTAGGAAATGAGAGTCTTAGAATTTAGCTGGGTTCACCTTCCAGGCTCTACTGCTTAATAATGAATTTGGACAACTGATTCACCCCAACATATAAAGCAGTGCGGCTGAGTGCTTAAGCTCTGTACCTACCTAACACCAGTACTCGACTATCATAACACTCAGTGATATGAGGACTGAGGCTTGTACAAATGCTTAGGACAGACCCTGGTTCGTGTAAGAGGCCCTACCTTAGGACTATACAGCCAGTGGCCTGCCTTATCCACCCTGAAAGAAGACGAACCCCTCCCACAGGCCCCAGGCCTTTCTCACAAGTGACATTGAGACTGAGTTTCCCCACTCTCCAGGCAATCAAATGTGTTGTTTAGGACAGTACGTCTAAGTTAAAATTAAGTTGACTGAATGAATGAAAAAAGAAGTGTGATAGGAAACACGTGTAAATGGGGCCTCCTTGTGCCCAATAGCCAGCGAGTGTGTAATAAAAGATGCCAGTGTTAGCTTCCGACACTTACAGCCTCTATTGCCTCAGTGGGTCCTGGATCAGACCTGCTGCTGAGACCTGAAGTCCAAGGACCGCTAGCTATCTGCGTTCAACCAGTACTTTAGCCCGAGGACAACTTTCACGAGTTCTTTCGGCTGAGGGCTTCAGAGTGCTTTCACAAAAACTTTCCACCCACTCATGTCAACCCTCCCCCTGACTTCCGCCTTACCTCCCCCACGTGAGGAGGAGGAGGGAGTCGAGCTCCGGAGAGAGCTTGTGATCTGCCCAACAGGACCAGATGTGGCCAGATTTAAAGCCAAGCCACAGAACTGCTCGCCAGTGCCACCTGTGGGCTTCACAGTTACCTAAGCTAGCACCAGCAGGTGACCCTGGCCCGCTGTGCAGCCGGCATTTACGCTTTCCTTGTTGGGTGACACGAGGAAGCCAAGCCAGTGCTTGGTGGCAGGATGTCACCATAGTACTGTACCTTTCGCTGAGCTGTCTGTGCACTGTAGAGTAAGACTTTCCTTCAAGCTTGCTGCCTCGGGCAGTGCCACCACCAGTAAGATGAAAGCTCTCCTCTGGGCCTTTGGGTCCCTTTTAGCATTATCAGCTCTTTATGCCAAATGACATTGAGTGTTCCCTTTCTTGTCGCAAATCAAATGTTTCTTTACAGCAGTGTGTTGAAGTTAAAGAGGAGTTGATTGAACGAAACGCGGTAAGAAACAGGAAGCATGTGTGTGGCCGTGTGGGTCTTCTGGGACATCGAAGGGGGTCGAGTCTCAGGACCTGGGTACTCCCGACCTCTGACCTGTAATCAGAAGCCTGCGACCGGGGCTAGCGGAGTCCTTTCTGTACCCTCTTACAGTGCTCCTAACAAAGCCAGGCAGGCCATACTGGCTCCCTGAGCCTGGATTCTAGATATCAAGGGAGCCTGCTCTGCTGAGCAAGGCCATTTCAAGAACTCACATAGAGACAGGCCGCTGTGGTAGCTTCCTGACGTGAGATGCCAACGAGGCCAAGAAGCAGAGATGGACAGAGAGAGAGACCTGCACATACGGCATATACACCAGCACACACCGATGGATACCTGTAAACACTCGCAGCAACACTAATGAGCTCCCGTGAGTACACATAGCCTGTGCCCGCACAATGGCCTCCCTGACTCACGACATACTGCAAAACAAGTGCGGCTAAGACACCCACTCTTCCTGTAACCTGCCTCTGTCCCAAGGCATCCTCTTGACGCCCCTCCCAGAATGGAATCCACTCACACCCTGGCAGAAGAGGTGTTGGCTCCATCTGGCCTAATTACAGGGGCCACTCGGGGTTGTGCCAGCCTGTGGCCTCTCCAGGGCCCTGTCCGTCGCTTTCCTGTGTACAGGGGAGGTGGGTAGCCAAGCCATTTCCCGGTCGTGGTGTCTATTAGGCCTCAATTACCTCGCAGGGCCACGGCCTTTGAAGTGGCCACAGAGCCTCCGGGAGGGTATTTTTCTCTCACCTGTCAGCGCTTATTTTCTTGGGCTCCTGGCCTGTGGCCGGGCATTTTTAACTAATGGGGATTCAATAACCCAGCTGCACAGCAAATGCCCGCTCAGGCCCTTGAGTCTGCCGTGTCATTAAGACCTCAGCCGGTGCTGGCATGTACTCCCCACAGAAGGGTTAAGCACAGGCCGCAGCACATTCTGGACCTTTTTTTTTTTTTTTATTGCCTCTCCTTATAGCCATTATCCACAAACACAACCGCTAATGAGAGACCGAGGAACTTGGGAGAGGAAAGGTTTCATTTGGGCTGGCAAAGGAAGCCATCGTCTGCCCTGAAATAGAAGTGCCAGATCTGGGGTCCGTCTACCCCAGTGCTCCTGTGCCAGGCCTGGGAGGGGTGAGAAAGAGACCCGGGGCTCTGAAGGTCTGAGAAGAAAAGTACAGTCTACCTCCTTGGAGTACAATGCCTGCTGCACATCCCAAGATGGGGACTTGGCCTGGGGGAGGGAGGGGTAGTTATGTGGTTTGTCCCACAAGAGGGGAAGAGGGTGCTGTTAGCATTATCCAGGACTCAGGCATAGGTAGGAGCCACCAGGGCCAGGCTCAGGATGACAGCTTGATAGATGGATTTTAAGATGCAGAAGTCAAGAGGTAATAAAATGCTAGCATCAACATGTCAATGTTTTTAATGTCATATTTTGATACATACACACAATGTGTTTGCTCATAGTCACATACACACACACACACACACACACACACACACACACCCATTGGCCTCTCTCATCCCATTTCTACACCCTTCTAGGGCTTAAATGCACTGGATTGGTTTTTTTTATTATTTTATTTTATTTTTAACTTTACAAATGTCTTCTTTCCATCAGCACATATTCATTTTATAAAGAGATTTCATCTATTCTATACATATGCGAACATGTCATAATGAAACCCTCCTCACCACTGGATGATGCTCCACTGTGGATCTGTTCACGTGCTCCCTTGTCCCGGACTCATGGCATTCACGAGTCTGCGAAGGATGTCACAGTAAACATGGGCCTCCATGGTGAGGTCCGAGGACAGCCGGGCGCTTGCTCGGAAGCCTGACAGCTTGAGTTTGATTCCTAGAACTCACTGGAAAGCAGAAGAAGAGAACCAACTCCACAAAGTGGTCCTTTAATCTCCACACATGCAGAGTGGCGGATGGACACCCTTGCATGTGCATGCACACACACACACACACACACACACACACACACACACACTATCAGTAATAATAATAACAATAACAATAATGACCACAATAATAGTAATAAATATTTTAAAGAAAAGAATAACATGAAAAATAATATTAAAGTTTTAAATGAAAGAGAATGCAACAGGTTCAAGATTAGGAGAAAAAGCAAGGTGGAATCTTTGAGCAGTCAAGTCCCAACTTGTCTTTGAAAAAAGCATCAGACTATGTTTATCGTGGGTATTTTGCATCCATTCTTATTTTTAAAAAATAGTGTATTCAAATGCTACCTTTCTAATCATAGATTGTCCCTCCATGAACTTTATATGCAGGGCCACTGCCTCACCTAACCCTGGACTCACCAACCCTATATGATAAATGAAAGTCATCTCTGGCCCCAGCTCTGCTCCTCTGTCCCTCTCCCTTCAGACTTTTGTGCTCAGATAGAGAGGAATATCTCGGTGTCCCCCTCTTCCCCCCTCTTTCTCCCAAGCCTAGCCCAGGATTCTCCCTAATCCACCAAATATTCTACCCCTTGCCCTATAATGATGACCCTCACAACTATGTCTGGTGAGCTAAGCCCTGTGCTGGGTCATCTCAGACCTTAGCTCAGTCCTGGAGCTAAGCTTGGTATCCTGGAGTCCGTAGTTCACAGATGGAGAGGATGAGAGATGGTTCGTGGCTCACCCAGGTCGCTGTGGACTTGACTGACAGCCTCACAGAGCGGTTTTAGGGATTCTCACCAACTCCATCATCAGAGTGCTGCCACAGGGATGGAGATACTGCAAGGACTGAGGGCGACATCCTCCAGAGTGACTGCTGCTCAGAATGCACTCCACCCAAGAGCGGCTGCGGCGAGCGAACGTTAGTGTGGGTCACGTGCCGAACCCCTTGATGGGTGAGGAACCTGATTTTAATACTGAAACTCCAAGTTCCTGGGAGACTCTTCAATCCATAGCAAACGAACGTCCCACCTAAAGGGGCATGTCAGTAAATGCTCACACTATTAAGTATGCATGGCAGAGGCTTTCTGTGTGGAGACTGAGCTCTACCTCTCCATCTCTTACTATGTAGAGGGCTGCGAAGTGCCGCGCCTTAAAGATGGCGCCGGTTTCAGCCTTCCTCCCCCCAGGGGGAGAGTGCCCTTTGAGACAAACAACTTCTTATTTGGCTTTATGCGATCAGATGCTGTCCTTCTGCTTTGAGGTAGCCTATCTGCCTTGCCCATGTGTCATCCAGGGATTGGCCAGCCTTTGAGATATAAGAGAGTGCTGGGGTCAAGGTAGAGAGAGACGCCATTGTACAAGGTTCCTGATTAAACTGCTTGAAGATCACTGGTGTTGTGTCCTTCCTTGCAGGTCGAGGTTGGGCGCGACATTACTACATCATTTCATGATGTCATCATTTGGGGCCTCACCCCGTGACTTTGCCAAGTGCCCATTACATCTTTATGGCTACAACTTTAAACACTACTAGCATATGAATTTGATAGGTATGTTTCTAACTCTAAAGCTGTTGGGGAGCGCACTCAAATTATAGCAAATTTCAAAAAACTGCCATGAGCATACACCATCTAGGCAAGCTATCTTTTGGCAAGAGGAGAGGGAACACACAGAGAGGAGAAATATTTTACACCAGCTCAGACGACTAGTGATGGAGAGCAGCAGAGCTTAAGGCAGGCCTACAGTATGGCCTTTGGGGGATGCTGGGTATTTCCCCGCAGTCCATCATTAGGAAGACACCGCACACCTTTTGAATCTGTGCAGCAATGTGTTGGCAAAGGATCATGGGAGGCGGCCAAACTCTCTGGGGTTTAGACTTCAGCTACCCTCAGTTTTCCTGCATGTCAAGTGGCCAGCCTCTCTGCTCTCCACCTCCACCGGAGACTCCGAGGGCTACGGACTAGAAACACGAGGATGTTTGCAGACTTGACCACACCTCTGCAGATGGCAAAGGTAGCCATGAAAGGCTACCAAGCCAGGACTGGCTCTGGGCTGGTGCTCGTGCTGAGCACTCCCTGGTACAAAACTGCCTCTTACAATGTGGTAAACAACAAAATCACACATACAAGAACAGCCTGGGCTACAGAACGAGTTCAAGGCTGGGCTGTGCCACTGGGGAACATACCCGAGTCCTATTTCCAATACTGCAAAAGAATAAGCTTAAATTCATAACTTAGCTATGAAAGTTAGTCACTGAGGGAAGACAACTCCTTTTCAGCAAAGCCAAGTAAGGCCTTAGCAGGCCTGAGCATCCTGGAGATAGCAGCTCTAAACTGCTGAAAAAATAAAATACAAGCAAACAAACAAGCTTCACCACATTGCTCAGAAAGGACTAGAAAATGAACCAGCCGGGGCAGATCTTGGCAAGTTGGCAACTGAGAGAAGGGAAACGCAAGGTGAGTTGGTACAGCTGTGGTTTTTAGCTAGCTGGCGGCTGGCGGCACGGGAGATACAGGAGAACAGCAGTAGATAGTGCAGTCTCTGGGCGGAAGAAACAAGAGTGTCAGGAACTACAGTCACCTGCTAGCACAAAGAGGGCTCAGCAAGAAGCTGTGCCCGAGCCCCACTTTTCATGCTATCCTTGCCTGCATCTCAGCTTCACCATAGAAGAATATAATGGAGGCTCATCTCAGATGCTACAATGTGTGTGCTGAGTCTAACAAAGATACTTACTTGCTAAATGAAGCGGAGACAACACTATTCACAATAACGGAATACAGTGCAAACTTTTTCACATGTAACATGCACAATGTGTCCAGGACAATCTACAGTTTCACAACATAAGAGAGAAAATACGAAAAGTGTGACCCATTCTTGTCCACTTATCTATTATCTTTGAGACAGGATCTTGTGATGGATTCTAGGCCATCCTGGAACATGGATCCCTTTCCCTTCCGCTCCTTGATGGCGGAGACAACAGGTGTGCTGCCATCACACCTGGTTCCTTTATCCACTCATGAGCCAAAGCACAGTCAATGGAGACAGACACTGAGGTTCCTCGGCTGTTAGAATTAATAAATAAAAACTATAAAGTTGTGATTGCGAATATATTCATGGACCAAAAGGGAAATATGCTCATAATGAATGAAATCTTATTGGAAAACTAAGATTGCATAAATAAGATTCTAGAACTAAAGAATGCAATATCTGAAAAAATATTAATTTATTTGGCCTGATAACAGAAGTTTCTCTCTGAAGAACAAAGATCATGAATGAAAAATAGCAAGATGCTTGGTTCAATATCGAAAGGTCTTTGATGCACAAAATCGGAGGCCAAAGACAGAGACAATAAAGCAAGAAATGTGTTTAAGGAAATAATGCCTGAAATTTATATGTGATTAAAAAACACATAAACAGATTTAAGAAGCTCAGTGAATCCCAATAATGATAATATCCAAAGAAAACTGCATAGAAGCATATCATAATTAAACACTTAAAAACCAAAAAATAGTAATAAATAAATAAATAATAAATATTTAAAAACCCATGGGAAAACAGTAGTGCTATGAGACAGGAAGATAATTTAAAATTGTATGTAACCACTGTTAAAAAGATAATAAAAGAGGATAGTGAATAGTCATTTCCCATACTAAATTAAATTAAAAAAAATAATCTAAATATTTTTAGTTATTGCATTGATTTGTGTCTATACATTTGAATATGTAAATAAATGTATATGGTCTGTGTAAGGAGGTCAAGGTTTGTTCTTCTTCTGCTTTGTGGGTCCTGGGGATCAAGCTCAGGTCTCCAGGCTTGACAGCAAGTGTATTTACCTAGTGGGCCATCGCACAGACCCCCAACTTAGAATTACATGTGCACTACAATAGCTTTGCACATGTGTGGAGCATGCAAGCCAATGGGAGCGCAGGAACGGGACGCAGTGCTGGGGAGGCACATGGAGCTACCAGGTTGTGGGGATCTTACAAGCAGCATTAACTTGCTATTAACTTGGTGTACTTTATAGAATCGACGTTTGCTGTAGTGTTTTGGAAGACTCACCACGAAACACCATAAGCCAGGAGCTTTTATTAACAACCAATGGATCTTAACAGATCCTAAGATTAGGAAATGCAAGGTCAAGGGAACAGGTGGACTCTAGGCCTGTGAAGGACCAGCAAATTCTCCAGGGCCTTTATCATGAAGATGTCCTGATTCTGGATGTAGCCCCTTCCCATCTCCTATATTATCACTTTTTGAGAGTGGGATGTCCACACACAAATCTAGGGGGGCAGGAACATTCATACCACAGCAGGAACCTATGAGGAAATTCTCAAGGCACCCTTTAAAACTATGGTTCCCAAATATGTACAGCTTATAAAAATTTACAATTGATTCTAAAAATTTAGTCAAATAATAAAAATAAGTCTGAAGGAGCATGTACATATGAGTGCGTGTATAGACACATGTGAATGAAGCATGCATTCCCAGACACAGGTATGTGGGCCTGAGATTATTTGCATATATGTATGGTGTGAGTGTGTAAGCATGCATGTGAGCTCATATACATGCGTACATACTCATACTCGTGAGTGTGCAATGGTGAGGTTTACATGATGAACTAAGGATAAGTGTGCACTGTATGGATGTGTGTATGAACGTGGGCGTGTACATCATATACAGATGCAGGTGTGTGAGCGTGCCTGTGTGCACTGTGTACAGAGGTGTGTGCACTGTGTACAGATGTATGTGCACGAGTGCGCATGTGTACGCTGTGTATGGATGTGGGTGTGTGAGCATGGGGGCACACATGAGTGAGTGAGCGGACAAAGGTGTTCCTGAGTTTTGAGCGTGTAGATGCCATCGGGTCATGGCCCGGCCATTCCAGCTTCACCTTGAAGGTCTTCTCTGGTACCGGAGTTATGAGGGGAAACAGGCCCATTTTTAGAGTCTCTGCCCAGAAGGATGAACCATTCTGTGACAAAACCAGATCTGGGCTTTGTCTCCACACAAGGTGCTGCCAGAGGCCCCGGTGTCTGTGCATAGAGGTCAGCAGTGAGGTTTTAGAGACACTCATGATTACCTCCACTGTGACCACCGACAGCCAGCTTGAGGCCAACACCTTTCTAAACATAGCATGGTCTCAAGAAGGGCTGACATCCCGTTCGTCACCAAAGCCACTTTTTTATCCACCCAGACGGGCCCACGGGCCAACAGGATCCACATATAGCCACCTTCAAAAGGGCCCAGAGTGGGTGCAGTGCCCAGGCCCAGGAAAGGCGTGAAACTATAACCCGTGGCCTTCTGACCGCAGAGGAAATCTCCAGAGCATGACTCGTAGGCCAAGCGCCCCGGGTTCAGACTGTGCTCACGGAGTGTGGGAGCCCATCGTTCCCCCAAGCTCTCCATAACAGAGATGGGCACAGTTCTTCCTGTCCGCGGAGCGGGACCTGCTGCTGGGCCCGGATAAAAGGCTGAGGCAGGATAGCCATGTTCAGCTCCACATAGACTATGTGTTTTGGGAGCCCTGTCTCTCAGCCTCCCCTCCCACGCTCACAGACCTGCAATGACTGCTGACAGCCATTGGTCTCTGACACCAGGGAAATCGAATCCAGCGTGAGGTGGATGAACCCAGAAGAGCCACCCAGCCATGGTCCCCAAGAGTGCTGGGACGGCCTGCTTCCTTCCTCCTGACACCCGCCCTGCTCTTCCCAATGGCACAGCAGCAGCCGTGCTGCCCTCGGGCTCCTGTCAGCGCAGATTAACTCCCTCCGAGGTGGCAGGGACGAAATGTGTCTCAGGGTGGCAGCTTTGCCAAGGCAGAGCTGAGAGTGACCGAGCTCGAGCCTAGGAGCTGGTTGGGGGTTTCTCGGCCCGTTCCAAAGGTGTGTGAAGCTAAAGGCCCACCCCAGGCTTTCAGATCCTAGGCACTGACAGCCTTATCCCATAGCAGGCCCAGGGACGGATGATTCTTCTGGGTGGCCTATGACTCTCTCAGCACCACTGGGATGCATCAGAAACGGGATGGAGCCTTCCTTCAAGTGAACCCTCCACGCTGTCTTCCTTAGATGAGTGACACTAGGCTGAGATACTTACTATTCAGGAACCAAGGCCCTCTGACCCTCTGACTCTATGCTCTGCCTTCCGAGACAACACAAAACTCAGTTGCCTGGAGGTTGAGAATTCTACATTTGCAACCCAGCTCTGGCCCAAATTTGTGTGCACCTTTGGGCAAGTTTTGTTTTGTTTTTTTTTGTTTTTGTTTTTTGTTTTTGTTTTTGTTTTTTTTTTGAACCTCAGCTTTCACATCTGTGAATGGGGATAATAGCTTCTGCTCAGGTGGGGGATTGTTAAGAGGCTCTAAATGGCTGCCCCACAAAGGCTCCTTTCCCACAACAGGGGTATGTGCCAGGTCCTGTCTCGTTGAGGTCTCTTGGTAACAATGATGATGAGAGAAAGGTGCCTGTGAGTGGCACAGCCATCTTGCGAGGCAGCCTAGATGGGCTCATGGGAGCTGGGGGCTGTGTGTCTGCTGATCTGCCAGGAGCGCTCCTTGCCATCAGCGACATCTGGCGCTCCCCTTGGATGTGTATTAAGAATGATTCCGTGTCCCTTTAAATCTAGGAGCTGTCGCTAATGTGCTGGTGCCAAGTTTGGTTACAGGTTTACTTCGCTGCTTTGACTGCACAGTGCCAGCAGCTCGCTGGAGCGCTCATGAGGAGTCACCTGCTCTCTGTGGCATGCATTCTCACGAGGAGCTCCCCTCCTGGAAGGAAGACACCCAGGTGGAGTCCCCACCCCGGACACCCGCCTCCCCTTTGAGGTGCAGAGAGGAAGGCCCTTTTTAAAGAGACGACCAAATTGGTTGAAGATTGGAGCAAAAGAAAAGATCAGAAGAGCTTAGCTTTGGGGAAGAGAAGAGGGGGCCAGGCTTTGGAGTAGGACAGACCCGGGCTCAGGTTCCACACTGCTCACAGTCTGGAGAGGTGGGCAGAGGTGTGTGGCTTATAAACTCCCCAGAAGGGAAGCTGGGCTCCCTCCTTTTATATGTGTGTCATGCAGATGTGTGGGCAAAGGAAAAGAAATGGGTTGTGGATGCTGGGTCCAACCCCCAAAGGTATCGTCCAGTAGCCCAAGCACCCAGAACTCATGTTTCCTGAAGCCGGCTTCTTGGCACTCTCCCTATGGATAGTGTTCACCATGTGGATAGCACACAGCCAGCTATGGACTCTGGAGACACACCTCCAGCCTTGCCCACACCCTCCACACCACCACAGGCTTAGGGGTCCGATCATTAAGCGTGTGGTTTCCTTTAAGGTCCTTCCCCCATTAAGAACTTTAAGACTGAAGCAGAGGTCATGGTTCAGTTGGTAGAGTGCTTGCCTGGTAAAGAAGCCGGGACAAGAAGACTGAGAATTGCGAGTTGAGGGGTACAAATGAATTGGTATTTAGCATGACAAAGAGGGTCACTTTGTTTCCTCAACGATAATCATTTGCTAATGTCTATTAAAGTAAGAAGCACAAGCTAGGTCCAGACTTAGAGGAAAGCTGCCATGAGAGATCGGTTATCCATTATTAATGCCTGCCACAATATGGAAAGAAGAGAGGGGTGGTGAGTGTAGTGTGTATTAGTGTGTAGTGGTGTTTATGCTATTTGTCACAAACAAATGGCACAGCAGTAGTCCAGAGATGTGAGTATGACCTTGTGAATCCCAGAAACCAAGGCAGGACAGATACGGCTTGGCTGGTGGGGTGGGTGCTGCTGCCGTTTCTGCCTCCCACAGCTTCCTGCTGAATTTTCAATGTGGGTTCCATGTTCCCTTGCTCACCTGCAAAGCGTCCTTACGAGTGTTCCACCTCAGAAGAAGCAGCTCGTGTGATCACAGCTATGTCTATCCCAATTGTGACCTTAGAAGTGTCAGTGTACAGTAGGCTTGGTATCAAAAGACATACACAAGTGTGGTGGGCAAAAGACAAGCAGAGGGATCTCACTACCCCTCTCTCTTTCCATACTTGTGGCAGGCATTAATAATGGATAACCGATCTCTCATGGCAGCTTTCCTCTAAGTCTGGATCTAGCTTGTGCTTCTTACTTTAATAGACATTAGCAGGGATATAACGTCTCTGGGTGCAGAGGCCACCCTGTCGTGGGCTCCTTCTATAGCCCTGGGAAAGTCTCCTCATCCTGGCCTTTGCCATTCTGATCTCTCATCAGAGCCTGTTGAACCTCATAATGGGAGTGGAAGGCCATGCCCAGACTTAGTGCCAGGCTCCACTGTGATCCACCGGCACTCATCTGGACTGGTAGGACCCCGCCCCTCATCGGGCTCTGGTCTCTTGACTTGTCTCGCCATCAGCACTTTACCTCTCTACATAAGTTTGATGCTACTGCCTGTCAGTCAAACAGGTTCCAAAGTCAGCAAGACTTAGAGGTGGGCAGAGCCCTTCCTCAGGAGTGAAGGCGCTGTCAAAGAAATTGTCAACAGACGTCTGCAGTGAACTGGACATCTCCCCTCCCTAGTCGAAGCCACACTGCGCTGCCTCACACACTGGTGAAGAGGCCAGGAGCTGCCCCAGCACAATAGAAAGAGCAGAGCTCAAAACATCGAAAGAGATAACAGGCTGAGTGTCTGCTGAGGACAGCCTCACCCCACACCCAGGCCAGGTTTGTGACACGCTAACTCGACAAGGGCCTGAGTGAGAGCCAGTAGTTACCTGTCAGGCCACTGCTGGGGCTGAGCTGCAGTCTGCCCATGACCTGCATGAACCCTGGCCCTCGCCCACTTGAGCAACTGCTCTTTGTATATCGTCAGCTCAAAGCAGAGATGACTGTGTCCATCCAGACTCAACTTCAAGGCCTCAAAGGGCCTCAGCTCCAAGACTGAAGGGCTCTAAGAGGGCTGTCTGGGTTTTAATCAGCTGCCATAGACGCTCGGATCCTACCCAGGGAGGGCTGACCCAGGCGCTTCCCATAATTGGGATCAAGTGTCCCTTTGGTCTCAGGAGAGTAGAGGCAGGGAACAAAAGAGTGCTCACATCCATCCTTCTGTCAGCTTTCTGGAAGGACAGACACCCAAGCCACCCCTGTTTACAACAGAACTTCCCCTTCTTTCCTCCCTGTGGCTACACCTCAGCTGCCAACCCCAGTGGATGGGGGTTGTGAGGGCAACTAGGAGCTCACCTCACCTCACCTCCAGCAAGGCCTGACCCTTCTGGTTCCTTAGTCTTCCCTGATCCAGTTCAGCCAGCTGCTTAGTGCAGATAAGACATGAGCCAACCACATCTGGGATTGTGTCCCAGCTGTGGCTCTCACTGGTCAGTAGGCGAGTCTCCAGGTTCCCCGAGCCCACTTCATGTCTGTACAATGGCCACCCTTCCGTAGCTCACCAGTACATCACGTGGCCTCACAAGGAAGAATGGCAGCCAGCATCTGTTGTCTGCCCAGTGTTGATGTTCTGCAGCTCTTGTCCTTACCCGCATCCCCCTCTAGTGCCTGCTTCTCTAACATCAGGGAGAAAGCCACGAGCATGTTCATGAACGTTCACCTCTACAGGACTGGGCAAAGACTGTCACTTTTCCATGGTGGACACAGACACCAGGAAGAGTGCCCGGGTTCCCGTGCCCAGCCCTGTGCTGCAAGCACACCGAAGGGGTTTCCCTCCTCTGCCCATATCCCCTGCTCCTCCCCGTCGGCAGCAGCACCAGCCTCCGAGTGGCCCTGCAGATGAAGAGAACTGCCCCCACGCCGGTCTCTATGATGCTCTGAACTGAGGATTGCCTTTTCGTCCCACTGACAGGAAACCACCCTTCCTGGTGCTCCAGGATACACCCTGACCCATCTATACCTGAGTCCTGTGCCAAAATTCTTTTATGAACCATGATAAAATATACACAGCATAAAATTCACCTTGTAATCACTTTCAAGATCAATGCAGTTGAGTATTACCAATGTTGTGCGCCCAAACTCGAGGATTTTTAGACCTTTAAACAACTCCCCCATTTCCTCTTCTACAAGTCTCTGCTAATTACCATTTTAGTTCCTCTGTCCCTGTGAGTTTTACTGTCCTGGGTTCCTCAGCCGAGCAGAACAGAGTTTGTGATGGGTTTCTCTTGCTTGGCAAGCTGTCTGTACACTTTATCTATCTTTCAGTGGCTTTCACAGTTGTATTACTTTTTAAGGCTGAATAGTATTCTGCTGTGTATCTCTACCATATGCTTGCTCATTAATCCATCAGTAGGCATTTGGCTCGCTTCTGCTTTGGACTCTTGTGACTATTTCTGCTCCAAGCATGGTCCTGCAATTATCTGCTTAAGATCCTGCTTTCAATTTTTTAATGTGTACTCAAAAGTTGGATTACAAGACCATATGGGAAGACTATTTTTAATTTTTTTTTTTTTGAAGAATTCTTGCCAGAATCGTAAATTGAACTAATCACTGTAATAGCAGTCGCTGGCCTCCCCAAGCACAGGGATCTTGGCGTTTGTTTTTCCTACATCACTGGAGCATCCCAACTAAAAGACATTCTATAAAGGATGCCGTAAGAGCGAACAGTTCTGCGCCCCAGGGGCTGGGTGGACTGAGCTCTAGGAAAGGCACAAAGGGCTTTCAGAGCAGAGATCTCTTTACGATGGCTCCTTGGTGATTCCATTGCCAACCAACAGAAGAGACGCCACGTCAAGGTAGACCCCTCATTTAAGAGATAGACTTCAAGAGTTAGGAACAAGCAAGCATGGGGTGACCCTCGGTACCAAACCTGGCCCTCTGGTGAGGGATGTGGCTCACCATGGAGACTGGCCTCCGAAGAGGAAGTCATGAATATCAAATAGATCTCTCTGCAGTTTGCTGTGGACTTGACCGGCCTCAAAATGAAATGAAAATGAATAAATAATTTTGTTTTAAAGCAATCCCTTATGGATCATTTAAACAGGGAAGACATGTACCCAGATATGACTGTCTTGTAAGCAAAAGTCTCCACAAGTGGTCAGCGTCAGGAACTTGGAGGGCTCAGTTCATCTTCAGTGGATCGGGTAGCCACTAATGGCCAAGGCATTTGAAGGCTGCATGGCGAAAGTTACTATTGCTTGAGACAGTGCTGATGGGTATGGTCTATCTGTGAAGAGATTGATGGAGATTAGAACCCTCTCCCTAAGCACTGAGGTCCTAGGGAAACAGAGAGCCGGTAGGCAAATCGTAAGCTCCTGGCCCAGATTCTCTCAACCTCAGGACCATTGACATCTGGAGCCAGCTGGTTCTTTGTAGAGGGGGTGGGCACTGGACTGCAGGAGATTTGGCGGTTTCTGAATTCCACTGGATGCCAAGAGCACCTCCCCACCCAGTATCAATCCGCTGTCTCCAGATACTGCAAACGTCTCCAGGGTAGAGGTGTCGAATGGGACCAGGTTGAAAGCCACTAGAGTTGACGACATTGCCCATCGTATGCCCTGTGGGGTGACGCTGGAGCTATTTGACAGGAACAACACCTACATTTTAGCTAACAGAAGGAGCCTTGGTCAGGAATGCAGCGAGAAGGGTGCTGGAAGGGTGGGCTGGCTGAAGTTGTCTTTTTTGCTGACCTTAGAAACGGTCAGAGAAGCCTGTACAGAGTAAAGCCCACTCCCAAGCCAGTGGGGTTGATTCAACCTTGCAAACAAACCCAGCTTTCCAGAGTTTCACAGCAGGTCACTGCTGCTTGATGCTATTTATGATGCATTATGAATCTTCCCCATTGCTCACTGAAATGTGTCTTAAGAAGCTGTGATGCTTTGGATGTGATCCGAGATAATGAGGATAGCATCTCAGGGGTGCTCTAAAGAAGGGTGTCCACCCCTAAGACTGAGGCTCCAGTGCCAGGGTGCAGATGTGTGAATGGTCTTGGGTTTGGATTGGCTGGCCCTACTTGAAGCCTGGAGAGTGGCTTTAAGAGAAAATCACCAGCCATTTATCCTGAGCTCATCCATCCCCTGACCACAGACCTGATGGTGTTCAGCACAGGTGCTAAGTGGAGACAAGTAGCACCCTCAGGGACCGAACTATGCTGATTGGTCACCATCTTGCTTTTTAATATTAAGAAATCCATATAGCTAGCTAGTCAGACAGACTCAGTGTGATCCAGGTCCTCTGTCCAGACCAGTCTGTCCCGAGTAGAATACTGTCTGAAGTTCTTGCATCCCTGGACCACTGCTGGGCACCACCATGATGGGTTGGGGCAACACTCTGTCATGGTAATAGTGACTCAGGTGTTTGTCACAGAACAGATATGAGGGCCTCTGAGAGTAGCCATCTTGGTATGGCAGAGTCTATTTCATAATCATATCAATAAGTTGGAAATTTTTCATTGTCTGTTAAACCACCATCTAGAGAATGTGTCCCCGGGAACTCAGGTGAGGCAGCACTGTCTGTAGGGGATAAAAAGGAAAGGGCAACCAAACTGTGGGACTATGTAAGCCAGAGGAGAACTGGGAAAGGGTGCTTGTTAAGCCATGGCGAGATGCAGAGTTGTGGTACCCATCCTCTGGCCTCGAGATTCTGGCTTCAGTACTAGAGAGAGCTTTGAGTGGCTTGCCAGCAGAGCTGGTGACTGATCTCTGATAGGAATGAGTTGCATATGGGACATTCTGGAACATTCCCTGGGACTCGGCAAGCCATTCTTGCTGCCACGGAACTTCTGCATGTGATGGGAAGCTCTGTGAGTCTCAGCTGAGGGAGGGAGGGAGGGAGGAAGGAGGCAAGACGGAGTGAGAAGAAGATGGAGCTGGGACATGGAGGACAATGTCTTGCCGTGGCGACGCTCAGTAAACCAGTCGTATCACTTCTGCATTATTGACACCCACACCCTGATGTCCAGCGCCTCTGCCTCCTCATCGGGCTGGTTCTCTGACTCCCCGGCATGGGAAGAGCTGGAGGCTCTCCCCAGCTTGTATTCCTATCTGCTGGGATGTGCATTGCGTGGATTGGGTGTGTGCTGAATGAGCTGAAATTGGTGTGACATGCCCCCTCTTCTCTACCTCTACCTATCAAATGACAGTGTGTGGAGAAAGCAGTTAGGGATGCTGTCCGGGTGAGTTTCTCTATCTCTCCATGCTCTCGTCCAGCTCCACAGATAGATAAGGCAGCCAGAAGCTCATCCCTTAGAGCAGAGGTACTCAACCTTCCCAATGCTGCCACCCTTTAATACAGCTCCTCTTGTTGTGGAGACCATCAACCATTAAATTATTTTGTCGCTACTTCATAACTGTAATTTTTCTACTATTGTGGATTGCAATGTAACCATCTATGTTTTCTGACGATCTTGGGTGACTCCCGTGAGACAGTAGTTTGGCCCTGGAAGGCACACAACCCACAGGTTGAGGACCACTGCCTTAGAGTCATCCCAAAGCACACAAGCACACTACTAAGGTAAAAAACAATCCTGTCTGTTCAATAATACTAATCTAAGGGATTCTGAGCCAAGTCTGGGGACTTGAACACGGAAAGCACCACTCCATGCCCAGGTTCCTAACCCAATGAACCACCCAGGGCGGCTGCTTCATCCCTCTGGGTTTTTGTTTCCTTAGGGAAGTATTAATAATGTCGGATCCCAAACATTATGTCAGAAGCAAAGCAAAAACACAGGGTTTGGCTCTTCCACTGTAATTCAGAGCAGGATGAAGTGGCCTGGAATTCAAGGGACCTGGGCCCTTGCCCGGCTGAGTGACCTCAGACAAGCCACCCCACCTGCCACGGACTTGTATTGCATGTCTGTAAAATAGGCATTACACACCCCAATCAGTTGTTTGTGTTCCTGGCTATTTATATTCTGCCTGCTTCCAAAAAGGACTCGAGTCAGCTTGTAATCAGATGCTATGAAAATAGACATGGAAAATCAAAGACCACAGGGAAGGAGGAGGAAGACGCAGAAACACTGGCCGCCCAGCCCAGCATAGCTGCTGTGGCTAATCTTGCCCTTTTTTTGCTTTGGACCCAGGAAGCACAGGGCTAAATTGGTTATTCCAGAGTTACACAATCCGGGCAATTACCTGTTCGAGGAAAATCTACTCTTATGAGTCCTTCAAAAGAGACATACCTTTTCCCAGAATAAACTCTGAAAATAATCCACAGAGGTCCAAAGCCTCGGAAAAAAAATGTTCCATAAATATTAGTTTTTTTGCACAGATTCACTCAATAATTGTTTGCTGAACAAGATGCAAGGCATTCAGAGAGGTGGGCAGAAAAAAAGGCACTCAGGCAGGGCAGGGTCTGCTCACGCGGAATGTATTCCAGTAGAAGAAAACAGGCACTGTGCAATAACAGAAGGCAGACATAGGAAGAGATGGGGTGCTGCGGGCTGTGGGTGGGGCCATGCTGCCCTGCAGGGCCACAGAAGCAGCTCTGTGAGAGCCGGGGCTGAGTGGCAAGCGGAAGGGACCCCAACCATCACTGAGAAAAGATAGAATTGTATGCAAAGGGGGACAAGTGCAAACAGCAGAGGCAGGGGGATGGCACCTTGGGGAAGATCAAAAGGAGGATGGGAAAGCCCTAGGAAGAAAGACAAACATGACTTGTGAGAAGAGAGCCAAGTCATGGAGGTCAGAGGTCTACACACTCGAGTCTTCTGGAGAACCTTTAAAAACAAAAACAAAAACAAAAACACCACACTCCAGCCCCATCTCTGGAGATTAGGACAGCCGTTAGTGTGGGGGTGAGTCCCAGGTCCTAATAATGTGTATCCAGAGAGCCCTAGGTGACTCTCCAGAGCAGGGCAGAACTGGGGACAGTGCTAGCAGGGGTACCCAGCTGGTTGGGATCTGAGCATAACTCCAGTCTCCCCACTGCTGGGAGTGAGCGGACCAAGGAGGGAAAGTGTGGAGAAGGGGCTGGGTCATCCGACAGCAAACAGAAGCTCAGGGCTCCATCTTTCTAGACAACCAAATCAAAGAGTAGGCAGCAGGCTGGTGCATCACAGGACCCCTTGGGCTGCGCCATGGCCTTGGAATGATCTGGTCAGCACAAATCTCCAAATTCCTCGAAGTATCCGAGGTCTCTCTTTGTGGGACAAATATGCCAGGAAACACCTCACAAGAGAAAAAAAGGGGAGCCCTGTTTCCCAGTTCCTGTCTAGAATCAAAATGCCTATGGCCACTGTTGGTCCTGACTGACTCTAGGTATCTAATGGGAACTTAGAAACCAAGAAAATGACTTTGAGGCATAAGGACCACTGAGGCTCAGAGCCCAGCATAGGAGGGCAGGTGACAGGGTGACGCTGGCTAGCTGTAAGAGGGCAGCGACAAAGTGTGGAGAAAGGGGTCTTTGCTAGGTGACTAAGACAATCAGGGTAGTCAGAAGTCCCTTACCAGCACAGCTTATAGGGCAGGGGGTACCAGGACTGCAGACAGATATCTGGATTTCCTGTTGGGGTGGGCATGGGTAGACCGCCCTCTTAAACCAGCCCTGACCATAAAAGTAGCATAATATTATTCTTGCCATGACTTACATGTCCTCCTCTAGACCTGTGTGGGACAGGATTTCCATGACTGGCCCCCCAGGAGTTCTCAGCCTTAGTGCCCCCCACCTTACAAGCTGTTTGTGTGAAAAATCCACTCGGCCAGCAGAAGCCTCCACATTTGGAGCTGGGGCTCGTTCATTACCATAGCCAACTACTACATACCCTAACTACGACGGACTCCTCGCTGCCCGGGCTGGAGTCCCACCCACACCTTTGGCTTGCTGTAAGCCCATCGGAGGTATTTCGAGCTTCATTTGCTGAGGCAGGACCCTCCTTGAGCAGCTGATTTCTGGGCCTTCAAGGTTCTGGAATGAAACAGGCCCACAGCCAGAGGGACCATGGCCCTTAGCCTGCAGGCCGGCCAGCCCAGGCTGCGGAGCCCCCGCCCGAGCTAAGGCTCATTAGATGAAAGTACTATCACCTGTCAGACAAACTGCTAGAACTGTGATAAATTAATGATCAAATGGTACAGTCGGCGCAGCTACTGTACTGCTTCGGCGAGTTACAAGCCGGCCGGGTGCTTAAAAAATGCAACCGGCATTAAAAAAAAATCAGGCGTTAAAGGAAAATGTCACCCAGCTTTTCAAACAGGATCTGTTTTAAAATGACCACAGAAGGCTCGGTTTCGGGGTCTTTATTTGATTTCCGTCCTTTGTATTTCATGTTATTGCTTACAGGGAAGGGGGGAGCAGGTCGGAGAGGGGGCAGGGGAGAAGGCTGGGATGGCTGTCTTCACAGTCTTGGTCCATGCCTAGTGTCCTACGTGGAATTCAGGCCGTCTTGATGAGTATGGACAAGGGCTTCTCAGGCCTGGCAGGAATGAACACTGATTGACAGACGGGCAAGGGTTTTCTTTCTCCACTCGCTGCAAGACTCTGCCAGCCGGGTAGCAACAATCCCCGTTTGGCTACTAAGAACGCGGCACCTCAAACTGTCACTGCGGTTGGCATTCTGGAGTGCCCACTGCATATTCTTCACAAGCGCATATCACGTGACCACAGCAGGGCTGAGGATGACGATAAATAGGAAAACAATAAGTCCGGTATAATGCCACGTCCTGCATTGAGTGGCAAGGCAAAAGGGGGATCAGAGAAGTTACACCGCTTGGCCACAGCCCCACAGTTAAGCGGTAAAGGGAGAGGTTACATGGCTGTTTCTGCCTCCTGGGACCCTGCACTCTCATCCCTGAAACCCCGTGGGGACACGTTCCAAAGCGGAACTGGACAGAGGCTACTTTTGACTTCAAAGTCCAGGAGCAAACCCGGACTCCTAATCAGGATAGGTACCTGTTACATAAATGTATAGACTCCCTCCGTGAAGGGAGCTGCCCCTCCTTGCCCCTTTCTACCTACAGTTTTATGAGCTTAATTTATTCTTTTTAATATAAAATCTCATTACCTGAGCATGATAGTTTCACTTCCACGTTATCTTTGATATGAGAACAGAGGGAAACCTAAATCAAACCTTTAAATCAAGTCTATAATCAGCCCACACTCCTACTTACCTTTCAAATGTCTAAACAAAATTAAGAGGCAATACCTGGAGGTAAGGGAGGGGAGGGTGCAGGGCAGGCAGGGGCCATCGCAGCCCCCAGCAGCCACCAGGCACATCCCTGCTCAGAGAAGGAGGAAGGCTCCTGCTACCCCCACCAACCCGGATCTGGGTTTGGAGACAGAAGAAAATGAAGTTAGCCCCAAACCCGTGCATGCCTGGCATTGATCTCAGAGAGCCATTTGCCTTGCCTTGATCTATTTTTCAAGACATTTTCTATCCCAGTGTTAATTTTCATAAAGGGGGAAATTGATGATCAGTTTAAAGAAACACAGTTAAGGGTTTTCATTCCCCAGGAGCCTAAGGTGGGCAAACCCGGGACTTAGAAGCGGAGGGTGGTAGGTCTGAGAAGCATGGCACTAGCGTCAGAGACTTCTGCTAACAAGAGGCCATTCCTGATGGAGCTGGATTCTAGGTTGGGGGGGTGGGGTATGGAAAAGGGGAAGCCTCACTACCTGTACATAGGCCAGAGATGGATTCCTCGGAAACCATCCGAACCAATATCTTTATGCCATAGGACATGGGATCCAGGTCCCCAACTGCAGGCCCCTTGTCTGAAGCTGTAGGGCCTACCTGTGTGGTCAGAGGAGTGAAATGTGGCACCTAGAAGAACACAGGGAGGGGCTGGGGGGAGTGGGAGCACAGTGGGGTGATGTGTGCCTTGCCCCTGGGGTGACAGTCAGCTCAAGCAAGCCACATCTATGCTCAGGGACTGCCTTTGTTCCCCTGTCTGTGAAGGCTTACAGCATGTTGTGGGCAGAATTAATTAGTGACCTGTGGCCACTCACAAGCAGGTGACAAGAGTGTTACGACGGAGACCTGGGCACCTTGTTTTCTTTCTTCAGCACATCGCTCATATCAGAACCTAGCTATGAGCTCTCATTTTCCAGGAGGCCCTCCTGGACTGCTGGCCAGGTTTCAGCACTCCACTGGCCTCGGGTGATGAGTACCACAGAAGAAAGAGGAGGAGGAGGAAGAGGAGGAAGAAGACAAGGGGGAGGAGGAGGGGGAGGGGGAGGGGGAGAGGGGAGAGGGGAGAAGAGAGGAGAGGAGAGAGGGGAGAGGGGAGAGGGGAGAGGGGAGAGGGAAAAAGAAGAAGAAGAAGAAGAAGAAGAGGAGGAGGAGGAGGAGGAGGAGGAGGAGGAGGAGGAGGAAGAAGAAGAAGAAGAAGAAGAAGAAGAAGAAGAAGAAGAAGAAGAAGAAGAAGAAGAAGAAGAAGAAGAAGAAGGGCCAGAAGCTCGGCCAGGTACTAAACTGGCTCTGTGTGATCTTGCTTGTGACATCAGAAAAGCCACCTAAAGCCTCTGAGGCCTTGGCTTATTTTTTCTGTAAAATGGGTGTTGTTGTTGTTGTTGTTGTTTTTAATTCCCTCTTAACACTTCTTCAGATTAGGTGAATCCCTTCAAGTAACAAGCTTGCAGAAGAGTCTGTAAAACTTAGGAGGTGTCGGTTAATAACAGCATCAATCCTCTTGTGAGAGCCTCTCAGAGCACCTGGGACGCACTTGACAATGCATGCCTCATATACACGTATCCTACTTGAGGAATGTGATACTGACATCTACTATATTCATACAAATGGAGAGAGAGAGAGAGAGAGAGAGAGAGAGAGAGAGAGAGAGAGAGAGAGAGATGCTGGCAGCTTGGAAAAAGTTCCTAAGCCATGGTGTGCCTGGAGAAGATCATAAGAAGCTGCCATGACTCCATGACTCCTCGGGTTAACCAGCCATGACCCAACTCAGAGACCTTGGTTCTATCACTATGATAACACACCCTCTCAGCCCTTCCCCTCACTGGGCCTCAGTTTCCACTTCTGTGCCCGGGAGATGGATGCAGTAATCCTCATAGCTCTTAGGGTAGATGTGGAGATGTGCCTAGTATGTGACAAACCCGACCTGTTAAGAGAGAGCAGCAAATGACAGCAAATTGCCATCCTGTCTGCGGATTCTCCTCCCAACCAAGAAGGGCTCAGCAGGAAATATTGAGAGGATGAGGAGTTCCCTGCCTGTACGGGATCCACAGCCCCAGGCCCCGCTGCTGAAGCCATGGTAGTCACCCACCATAACTGTCTCCTCTCAAGGGACCTTTAGAGTGTGTCAGGCGTGCCAGTCCAGGAGCGACTTCAAAAGTGGCTTCCCTGAGCCTTCTTCTCCAGGGTATGTCCCCAAGGGGACAAAGGCGCCGCAAGAGATTTCCTCATCCGCATCATTTCCCCCCCAATGTATCCAAATAAGAACAAAGTCTTTCACACAGGAGAAGGGTGATATGAGAGACCCGCTCTCAGTCACAGGAAACAGAGATGAAATATTTCCTGTCCCTCCCAATGGTGCACACAGATGGTTTCTCCCTGTCTCCAGAAGCTTTGAAAGGAGGAGTCCCTGGGTCCTTTAGTCGTCTGCCATTTCCCTAAAGGTGACTTAGGGTCCCTGTGTCCAGCCCAAAGATAAAGCCTCTCCAATGCAGGAGATTCTGGGGAAGGGTTCAGTTCCCGGCCTCACCCTCAGGGAAGAGAGCACCGGCTGAATTGGTCTGCAGAGCCAGGGCCAGCCCCGGGCAGAGGAAGAAGTCATGGGTATGAAGTGGGGGGCGGGGTGCTTTGGGATCTTGGGTTATGGTTTGAATCGGACACATGCCCTGCAGATCCTTGTCTTGGACATTGCTATTAGGGAAGTTGGGGAGCCTTTAGGAGGCGGCCCCTCGCTATCGGAAGTGGACCGCTAGGTGCAGCTTTGATGGTTTGGTTATACCCTCGCTGTTTTCCGGCTTGCTCTCTGCTTCCTGTTCTGCCTCCATTCCCCACACCGACTACCACGATCTGAGGGGCTCTGCCGTGTCTTCCCCCCCACCATGAGGATCTGAAGTCCCTCCAATCCGTGAGCCCACGACTCACTATGGTCACGACTGCAGTCACAGCAACACAAAAGTAGCTTACATTAATTAACAGGCTGAGGGAGAAAGTCCTTTGAATGATAGCATCAGAGCTAACATTCCAAATATTTATTGGTACTTCCCACAGCCCCCAGCGGGCCTTATGGAGCACATTCCTAAAGGTCCCTACTAGGACAGACGCTCTCGGTTACCACCTAAATAGCAGGAAACCTGGAACTCCCTAGGGAGCTTAGCGTTGGAAGGTATTAGGGGCCTGTAGACAGGGACTTGCTGACCACTGGTTAGATATATTTTAATATTTTAACCAATAACGAGGCCTGGGTTAGACCATGGGAAGGGGGAGAAGGCATGGTCACGGAGTTCACAGGTCCTCGGACGACTTGTGTGAATGTAGAAAGTCCAATCTCAGATGGATGTGGTGACACACCCTGTCTCGGCACTCGGGAGACTGAAGCAGAAGGACATCAGTTTCGGGCTAGCTTGGGCTATGAAAAAATGGGGGAGTGGTGGAAGGGAGGGGAAATGAGGAACAGGAAATAAGAAGATGGAAAGGAAAGAGGAAAGGAAGGGGAGGGGAGGGGAAAGAAGTTTCTCGCCTGGTTATGAAGGCCCAGCCCAACCAGAAGCAGAAAGGACCATTTCTCTGCATTTGTATGAGGTTTCCCCCCTCCCAAAACAGGGGCCTGCCAATCTACAGATGTTTGGCTAGCAAATGAGATGCTTCCTTTCAAAACCTCTTTCTCATCAACATTTGGGGACACAGTAGTCCCAACGCTGTGCCTTGGGTACCATGAGAGCTGTCCAGCCCTCCGTGTCTACCCTGTGGTCCCCAAGGCCCTCCCTCTGCAACTGCGTCCTACTGGCTCCTGAGATAACAGAATGAGAGGGCTGAGGTCCGAAGTCCTTCCTAAGCCCAGTGAACCTTCTGGAAAGGCACGTTACACACAGGAAACTTCTTGTTGGTGGAACTTGTGAAGATGGGGTGAGGCCTTAAGAATCACTGAGAAGGAAGAGCAGGTCATCATTGGGCTGCTCTGAAAGCCCGCATTCACGGCTGTCTGTTGAAGATGGGATGGTGGCCCCGGGCCCATAATCCCTGCTCCTGAGGAGGCTGAGGCAGGAGGATGGGAAGTTCAAGGCCAACCCTGGGCTACCTGCAGAGTGAGCTCAAAGCAGGCCTGGAAAGCTTAGTGAGGCCCTGTCATGAAATGAAAGCCACAGAGGGGAACAAGTGCATAGCTGTCATGGCGGGGCTCTTGCCAAACTGCTGGGTCCTGGGTCCAAACCCCCCTCTCCCCAGCACATATGAAAAACCAAACGACACCTGTCAGATTACAGAACTTTACATGGACCCCTCAACCTTACCGTGCTTCATTTTGCTGCTCTGAAAAATCAGTCTGACCAAAAGGGCCACCTCACAGGTCATCAAAAGGGCACCTAGGTCACGTGAAGACCTAAGCCTACCCACACAGTATGTTCTCCTTTATGTGGGAGCCGAGCCTGTACCCTGTACAATAACTGGAAATGTTTCAGTAGTCAGAAGGGCCCTGGTTGACAGCAGCGTGCCTTAGCTGTGCTCATAGCCACTCCCTGGTCTTGAGAGCTGTGTCACCAGAAGACCCCTCACATACAACTGGAGAAATCCCTCTCCTGCCCGGAAGCAATCTGAGACCCTAATGGCCATCCTGGGATGGGATTTAAACGAGCAGGATCGCTGGGAAGCCAGCCTTGGGTCGTGCCGGACCCAAACCCAATCGCACGCGTGCGCTCCTCCATCCCTTGGTGCATTCTGGCCCCCATCCCCCACCCTTTGAAGTCCAGCCAGCGGCCACTGGGTCTCCATTTATTCATCGCTCACCGCAGAACCTGCCAGCCCGGCAACAGAAGCCATTATCATTTTTGCCCTGGGAAAGAAAAGCAAAGATCTGAAACAGCTCTAGGAGAGCCAACCAGGGAATCTTTAAAATACCAAAGGTCCGGGGGAAACAGGGTTGGTATATCCGCTCCATTTGCCTCCTTCCTGGCAGCAACAGGAAGCTTTCTGAGCGCTTTGGGCAGTGGGGCCGTGAAACGGGCAGCGAGGGCTGTCGGCAGGAGGAGGGACTGAGCAGCCCTCGGTACACACACACACACACACACACACACACACACACACACACACACCACTAGTCAGGGTTCACAGACCTTAATAATGCTCTGGGAATCTTGAGGGCCTGGACTGGGGGTCCAAAGTGGATACATTTCCTCCTAAGTGATGCTGGAGCTGGACCGAGGGACCACACTGAGTTTTCATCAGGGCCACGGGACTTACCTAGTGCTACATCCCGTGGTGTTTGTGCAGATGGTGTCTCTGTTGCGGAGACTCGTGTGCTGGTAGAAGAGCCACCATGCAGCAGGTGTCACGTGGCTCTCAGAATCAAGTCCCAGCTTTCCCCAAGCCTCAGGCAGCCTCAGGGCCTGTCCTGATCTCGTCCCGGGATCTCCGTCCCCAGACTTAAGCTTTACAGGCCAGAAATGGCCCCCTGCAAAACGGACTGTGTCCAAGTATCTTCAATCATCCAGGCTTTGCTGTCCCGTGTCTGGGCTTACAATATGTGCATGTGACAGTCACTGCATTGAGATCCCAATGTGAGGAATTCTTTCTCCCAGAAGTCTTCATTGGTACAAGGGTGCCTTTGAAATACGAATTTGACTGGGCTGTGAAACATTTATACTTCTGGTCAAACATCACTCTGGAAGAAGCTTAAATTTTGAATATTTATATTAAGACAAACTGGATTGTTCTCCATGATGTAGTCAGGCGTTGTGGAATCAGTGCAAGTCTTGAATGAGACAGAAAGACCACCATCTGAGTGCTCTCAATCTGGGACGCTGGGCTTTTGCTCTTGAATCTGAACTGAGCTAAAACATTAGTTCTCATGCATTCCAGTGGCAGGACTCAGCCTGGACCCAAACCTCTGGCTCTCTTGGGTCTCTGGACCTAACCAATTCCTTTTAATACACTTTTTCTGTATATACAGTGTACTGGTTCTATTTCTTTTAGTACTTTAATCCACTATTCCACTCCAAAAGTTCTCCCATTTCTGTTGTTCTTATACCAAAGATGCATTCTGATAGCAGTCAAGAGACTTTATTTTTATTCCAGAGACACACTGTCCAATTATGCAGCCACTAGGCCACACGCAGCTATTGAGAACTTAAAACCCAGCAAACAGAAATTGGCACAGGCAGTACATAGAAAAATAAAGTATGTGTCATATTGCATGGCTCAAGAGGAAAACAGAATATTTTTTAAAAAAAGCATTAGAAATGTGTTGTATTGCACATGTTAGGAAGGATGTGGTGAAAGAGGAACACTCCTCCATTGCTGATGAGATTTCAAACTGGTACAACCACTCTCTGAAAAATCAATCTGGAGGTTCCTCTAAAAATTGGAACTAGATCTACCTGAAGACTCAGCTATACCCCAAAGATGTCCTACCATGCCACAGGGGCATGTGTTCATTATGTTCATAACAGCCTTATGTGCAATAGCTAGAAGCTAGAAGCAACCCAGATGTCCCACAAAGAATGGGGACAGAAAAAATGTGGCTCGTTTACACAATGGAATACTATTCAGCTCTTAAGAATAAGGACAGCATGAGTTTTGCAGGCAAATGGATGGAACTAGAAAATATCATCCTGAATGAAATATCTCAGACACAAAAGGACATGCATGGTATGCCCTCACTATTAAGTGGATATTAGCCAAAAAAAAAAAAAAAAAGTACAGAATACCTAGGATAGAATTCAAAGAACTCAAGAAGGTTAACAAGCAGAAGGGTTCAAGTGTGGATGCTTCAATCCCCCTTGGGAGGGGGAAGAAAATAAATCATAAGAGGCAGAGGAGGGAGGGATATGGGTGGGAGAGGGGAGGAGGGAGAAAGGGGGACATAACTAGATATAGCAGGAAAGACAGGAGAGAAGCCCCGAGGGCCAGCAGGGTGAATGAAAATAACGTCCGGGGGTGGAAGGTAGGGGGGACCCTCTGGAAAGTACCAGAGACCTGGGAGGTGAGAGACTCAGGACTCAGAGAGCGGGACCTTAGATGAAATGCCCAACAGTGCAGAGAGAGAACTCATAGAGTCCACCTCCAGTAGAAAGACAGGCTATCAAGTAGAGGGATGGGGTTGCCATGCCAGAGTCAAAAATTCTGACCCAGAATTGTTCCTGTCTTCAAAAGAACTGCAGGGACAAAAATGGAGAAGAGACTGAGGGAAAGGAGGTCCAGTGACCAGCCCAACTTGGGATCCATTTCAAGGGGAGGCCCCAAGGCCTGACCATTACTGATGCTATGGTGTGCTTACAGACAGGAGCCCAGCATGGCTGTCCTCCGAGAGACCCAACAAGCAGCTGACTGAAATAGATGCAGATACGTACATCCAACCATTGGATTGACGTTAGGGACCCCTGTGGTTGAGTTAGGGAAAGGCCAGAAGAAGCTGAGGAGGAGAGCGACCCCACAGGAAGACCAGCAGTCTCAACTAACCTGGATCCATGAGATCTCTCAGACACGGAGCCACCAACCAGGCAGCAAACAGCAGCTGGTCTGAGGCCCCTGACACATATATAGCAGAGGACTGCCTTGTCTGGCCTCAGTACAAGAAGATGCACCTAACCCTCAAGAGACTTGAGGCCTCAGGGAGTGGGGGGGGGGTCTGATGGGGGTGGGAACATCCTCTTGGAGACAGGAAAGGAGGAATGGGATGAGGAACTGTGGGAGGGTGGAGTGGGGGGGAGCAACTGCTGGACTACAAAAAAATAATAAGAAAGAAAGATAATAATATAGAAACTTTGCTATTATTTAATAAGCCCTAGTTTAGCAGTTAGAAACATGATGGACTTGAAATAAACATGTTGTATTAAAAAAAGAAGATATGTGCTGTATTTACTACCTGTTAGCGTTGTGATAATCTTTATATATGGGGTTAAATCAAATATTTTATGAAAGTTACTTTGACCTTTCTTGTTTTCTTTCTGATACAATTACTGGAAGCTAGCATGAGTGCGTCTTTCTTTTCTTTGTGTTTGACGGAACCTCTGTAGAGTCAGGTATCAGGTAGCCTTTTAAAATCCTGACTCCGTTTCCTCAAGGCGGTTTCGCAATCACAGATCTTAAGCATCAGCTGCCGCCAGCCAAATCCGTCCCTTCACCTCCTGTGTCAATAAAGTTTCACTGGAGCGCAGCGTTGCTCTATTCACATGGCCCATGGCTGCCATCACGCTGTAGGGGCAGAGTGTTTGCGGTAAGACCAATCGCCTACAGACCTCAGTATTTACCCTCTGGTGCCTCAGGAGAGTTTGTCAAGCTTTGGTCGTTAGTGTGCGTGAAAGCTGAGTGGCCAAAGCAGGTCCAGGTCCCCCTGACTTTGGTTGATCACCAAAGCGTGGCCTTTGAGCTTCCCTTTGTATGTTCCCATCATATGTCGACCGGGAACTATATAGCAATGATCTCGTGGAGATGCCGGAAGTGTTGAGTGAAATGCAGCCTCTTGCACACTGGTGCCTGGGTAAGGAGGGAGAAAAGACCCTGCTTGGGGTAAAGAACTATCTGTTCGCTCCTGGACAGCGAACTCTCCGAAAGCCAATGATTCTATGTCCCCCTCCCTGGACTCACACCATCCAGCTCACAGTCCTCCTTGCACTTAATCTGTCAACTGCTGAGGGACCTGGTCTAAACAGCTGGCCGAAGATGCCACAAGACACCTCCATGCCACCTCCAGCCTGTACGCACCTTGCTGGTTTTCCCCAGTGAGATCTCAGGGCTCTGAGCCCTGAGGAGGCAGGAGGTGGTCTGCAGGATCTCAACTGTGAGGTGGTTTCCGCTCCCACCACTCACAGAGGCGTCTGAGTCAGCGAGAGGCCCAGAGCCGCATCCAGATGGGACGGAAACGTATTTTTAGCCCCTATTGATCTCTCTCACCCAGAAGCCATCATTATCCTGGTGTAAAAGAGCAGCTGCTGGTGGCGAGAGTCTCCTGGCCCCTCTGGCCCATGGGTGCCCAGAAAATTGCTCTAAGCCACCAGTCAAAGAAGACCAAAATAGCTTCCCAAGCTAGCCGTTCGAGGGCCAGGCATGCTGCACCCTCAGCAAAGGACTAACTTTGACTCCCGCTAACATTATTATCCATGGTTTTTCTCGGCATCTTTGAAACCAAGATGAAGTCAGCCTCTAATTGGTCTGTCTGTAGTTCTCAGTTCTGTCTGGCCACTGGGCAGTGAGCGGTGAGAGGCCTTTGGTAGAGTCGGGCCTAAGGAACCCTAATCCCTGTGGCGATGTGGCTACAGAGAGCTCCAGCTTCATGCATTGCAGGGATCTCCTACACCAAAGCAAACTTGGCCCATGCTGGGTTTGATCTTCTGTCCCAACCCAAGTTAATGGCCTCAGCCAAGATCCCACCCTGTCCCTAATACTGAAAACTTAAACTCTTGCGCTGAGCCCAGCTCGGGGCCACACACATATAATCCCGGTCCTTAGGGAGCTGGAGAGAGAATTTCCAATCAGAGGGCAGCATGGGCGAATGCCAAGACTCTGACACAGAACCATCCAGTGGAATACTATACAACAAATCCTCGCTGTCTTGCATGGACAGAGTGTAGGTCACCTCCTCCACAGCAGGCATTGTGGCTGTGGAGGACAACTGGAGAAGTCCAAAATCCACAACAGAGGGTCGTGGGCTGTGTGACAGGGCAGGCTGAGTGCATTTGACTCATGCTGGTCAGTGGTTAAAAGTGGGATAGGGGAGGAAAAACTTTATTTCTAGTGCTTGCTGATTCCTATGGTGTGAATATTGCCACAGAGAGCTGAGTTTTCAGGACACTACAAGGGTGGACTATGGACTTGGGAAAACACAGAACTTACCGTGCGGCCCCGACAAGCTGTTACACCGGGCTTCCAAGTAACACCACCTCATTGCCGCCATGACGCTCTGTGACTTTGAACCAGTTACTCAACTTCTCTGTGCAGCGAGTTCTCGAGTATAAAAAGCAGACAGGAAGCAATATCCACCTCCTAGGATGGTGGCATGATTAAATAAATGTGTGGGAAGCAGCTTAGCCATGCATAGTGAATTTCAAGCACCCAGGAAATGGAGGGGAAGTTGATATCACAACAGTCATTGTTACTATTAAATTCAGAACTGAGTGTTAGAATCACATTGATGTATGTATAGTTCACATGTACACACATACATGTTCTCATCCACAAAACAGGTCCAGAACCAAGGACCAACAAGCCCTTGGTGGAGAAAGACTGAAGGCTTCCTGGAGGAGGGGGTGCACATTGGGATCTGAGTCAGGTTCCTGGGAGAGTGAGATAGAGTGTCTGAAGCAGGACAACTGGAAGTACACGGGTTTCAGACACGACTTTGGTGTTGTTTAGAAGACCCACAGGGAGAGGGAAAATGGTAAGCAGAGCCTTGGGGGGCCATCCAGAAGTGGGCTTCAGAGATGATCAAGCACACAGGAGAACAGTACCTCAGCACACGGCGATCCTGTTCATGGTAGCGAAAGGCCACTGGTGCAGAGAGCTTCAGGGCTTCTGTTTGAGACGGGCTGAGTCCCCCAGCCATCCCAGACAACACGTTTGGCACAGGGAAGTCATGAGCTGACCCCCGAAGGTCTTCGGGGTCCCTCTGGCTAGTGCCTCCCAGGCAAGTGACATCTTGAAGAACTGGTCCCAGGTCCTGAGCAGGTACTGTGCCCCCCACCACCACTGGGGGGGTGAGGTTTTTCCAACTACACCCCCAACCTGCCTGCTACCCCAGCCCAGCCCTGACTAGGGTAATTGCTAGCGGTAATTATTGAGTGCGCACAAAGGCCTGGCTTGTTTTCCTATGAGGGTGGGGGCCTGGGAGCTTTGTTTGGGCCAGGAATGGTCTTGGGGCCTCTGTTTAGCCAGTGCTGTCTCCTCTTTGTTAACATTCCTTGCTAACTGTGGCTCCTCTGGGGCTGGAGGAGAGGGAGAAGAGGCGGCACCCAGGCCTTGCAGCCTCTGGCCCCCACTGTATCTGCAGCCCCCTGGGAACTTTGGTCACACTTCCTTTCCCCCAGATCTGCTGGGACAGGAACGCGGCAGGCCCTGCCCAGGCCCAGGAGTAACCTTGTTCACCTGGCAGGTGCAAGACCCCATCTCAGGCTATGGCCTTAACCGCCAGCCTTTCCCTTTACCTGCTGTGCTGAAAACAGTCATTAAGTGTCACTTTCCATGGCAGCCGTCCCTCTCTTCAGGAGCTGTAGGGATAATTACACGCCCAGGCCCCTCCCTACCTCGCACAGCCCCCAGGACAGATGCTACCTGCGTCCTTTCTACACTCGGAGCCTATTCCCACCCAGCACTTAAACCGCCGACAAATGAATGTTTTCGCCTGTCCCCGGTTCACATAAATAGCCACAAATTCCTATAATTAACTACAGTAAGCTAGGCTGGGATTAAAACAAAGACGGGCTTGTTTACTGGGATGTTCTGAAACAAGCAATTTTCGGCATTACAGTGTCAACTGCTGTCTTTGTCTTTGTTAAGCAAGGCAGCAGGAAAGAGGGGGCAGGCATGAATGATGAGGGGCCCCCACAGGAGTTGGGGATGACTGGGGGGATCGCTCCTGAGGCTCAACTAAAATCCCTTTGTCCCCACGCCTCTCTAAGACTCCAAGGCCCATTAGCAAGGGACAGGGGCAGCAGGCCTAGCCAAGACAGCAACGGGTTTGGGTGCCAGTGGAGGGCAAGAGTGCCCTTTATATTCAATTAGCAAAATGCCCATGATGCCCACAGTTTCAGAGTCTGGAGAATGACAGGCCCGGGCCTCTTCTCTCTAGATTGGGAAACTGAGCCTTATTGAGGCTGTCACAGCTGACCTGTTGTTCAAGGTCACTTCCGGCTGATGATCAGGCAGGACTTGAACCCAAGGTGCCAAGGTATATGACTCCAGGGGTCAGCTTTCCAGAGCTTCTGGGCCAGTCCTGTTTCTCAGCTGTTTCTTTTTGTAGCAGCGAGCTACGGGTGGTTTTACAGTTTTAAATTGCTAAAAATAGATAGATAGATAGATAGATAGATAGATAGATAGATAGATAGAAGCAAAAGAATAGTACTCTTCCAGAGTAAAACACACACACACACACACACACACACACACACATCAAATTTGTATCCACAAAACCAAGTTTATTACAACAGTCTCTTATACTGTCTATGTTTTTTTTTTTTTCATGTTAAAGTGCAGAACAGAACGCAAAAGCCCGACTAAGCAGACTGTGAGACTTGACATGTTTACTAATGGGCTGTAGCTTAGGAGTAGAGAGCTTATCTAGCATACACAAGGCCCTAGGTTTAGTCCCAAGCACAGTGTGTGTGTGTGTGTGTGTGTGTGTGTGTGTGTGTGTGTGTGTACTTATTGTCGAATACTTACAGAAAAAGCTTACTAACCCCACACTAGTACTGCTCTACTGCTTTGTCTAAAAGAAACATTTTAAAGTAGTAATTTTTTTCTTCTAAGTCTTGGGTAGATCCTTCACGCGGAAGTCGGAAGCTGATGCAAAGTGGGGAAGGGTGCGTGAGCTCTCCAGGGAGCCTCTGTGGGCCCCAGCAGTGGGGCTGACTACCACTTCCAAAAGAAACATGGCCAGTGCCCTACAAAGATCGCCCCCTTTCCAGCTGGAGTTGCTCAGTGACCCTGTCGTGTGCATTACAACCCCCCCGCAGAGGAGTCACCGTCTGAGCCAGAGCCAGGGATGGAAAAACCTTTAAGGAGTGCCCTTTGTCCACACATACTCCTCAGACAGATATTTTCTAAGTTCCTCCTTGAGACCGGGTACTTTGTGAAGTGTGGGGATGGTGAGGGGAACAGAATGACCCAGTACCCACTCTCCTAGAGGACAGATGGTGGCAGAGTTGTCAAGGGGCTACTGTTGGGTGGTCACAGGATAAGAAAGAGAAATAGAGGGCGCTGGGAACTAGGGAGATCAAGGGTGCTATATTAGCCGGGGGAAGAAATGAAGGACTCTTAGGAGGTGATGTCTGAGAACAGAATAAATGAAGGAGTAAATAAATGAATTAAAAATGGAAAAGATGGAGGGAAGTTCAGATTTTAGACAGCGCTGGGGTGGTCTGGCCCACAGCCTCGCAAATGCTACAGAGATATTGAAAGAAGGGAGATGTTAAAAAGGAAGTTAAAGACCTGGGCCAATCCTCGGGTCCATCACTGTGATCATTTGTGATCCTAGTCAGGCCCCCACACTAGTACCCAAAGGGCATGGAAACTTGTTTGTGTTGACATGTCTCAGGAACTAAAGCTTGGGAACATTACTGGCGAGTCCCTGCCCTGGAATCTATACCTCTTGACTTCTAGAGATATGTACCTACCTGTCAAGGGTGGGCTGCCAAAGCCATGACCTATGATAGTAGCATATGACCTCTGCCCAGAGCCCCTGCCCCTTGGGAAAGCTCCCAGCGTCCGACCTGTTCTGGTCTTCATCATCTTGAGGACACGCATCAATGGCACTGCCATGAAGACAAGTTGGCATGTGGCAGGGTGACAGCATGTCTAGAAAATAGAGAAGGTACTCAATAGTGGAGTTGAGGGTATGGCCAGCCACCTGCCTTGACAAACTTGAATACCTAGCAAGGCCTTGGGCTGGGTCTAAGCCTAGAAGAGGTGAGATGAGGAGGTCTGGTAGATAGGAGCATTGAGATAGCAACAGGCGTAGGACCTCAGGCCAGTGATTCATGCTCTCTGGGCTGCTGATGCCATCTCCAAAGCATGGGAGTGAAGTGGGTGGAGTCAATGCAAACCCAAGGACAGACAGACAGGAAGCCCTCTACCAAGTAGGAGAGATGTGGGTACCTCAGCGATGTGGCAATGGGGGTCCAGCCCAGCTGAGGGACTGTCACAGCCTGGATAACTTCCGTGGCCACCTTGGACAATAGGGTACACAGACAGATATTAGATGGATCTCCCACGGCAGGCTGCAGAGGTCCGCTCCCAGCCCTGGTCTGTAGGGTGAGGGACTGGACTCAAGCAGCTTGTTTTCCCAGAGTTTCAGCTTCGTCTCTTATATCACAGAGGTAATAATGGGTCTCAGCCTTCTGGTTGCCACCAGACTGGTCTGTTGTTGTATACACAAGGCATGTAGAGAGTCCTCCATTCCTGCAGAAAAACTAGGCTTGTCTCTGCAACCCTGGGCTGGCGCCAAGGGGAGAAGACGGCCTCTGAGGCAGGCTTGCTCTTTCTGGGCTGGGGGCTGACCTGAGGGGGTCAGCACTGGCACAACCTCCCTTCATCCCTTCTCCTCGCCCTCCTCTGTCTTCTCAGCAGAAAGGTAAGGAGCCAGCTCCGTAGCCATGTCAGGCAGAGTCTTTGTTGTCACGGAATTATTGGCTGATTGAGCTTGATACAATGAGGGTCAGATAGGGCAGCGTCCTGCTGGGGAGGGGCGAAACAGAGGCAGCTGAGGGTTGCTGACTGGGGCTGCTGCTTCAGGCAAAGTGACCAGGGATAGCAGCGCCCCTTAGGTGATGCCAGGCAGTATCCCACTCTGAGACTGCCTATCTACAGCACCTCAACCCACGGTACTTGCTGCTGTTTCTTAGTAATAACTCTGTTTGGTCACTGGAAGGCCAAATCCCCTAGATGCTCTTAGCAACCACCAGCTCTCATATTTGATACACTCAACCCAGTCTCTCGTTCTCTCTCTCTCTCTCTCTCTCTCTCTCTCTCTCTCTCTCTCTCTCTCTCTCTCTGGCTAAAGGTGCAATTAGGAGCCTCCTTCACTTGGGTCACACCCAGCTCGTGGGCCTCTGATTACTCTTGACTGATGGGCAGGAAGGAGGGTACCCTCCCAGTGCCCCTCTGTCAACTGCAGGGCTATTTTGGTGGCTGTTATTTGGGCAAGGAGTGGGCTAGTGGCTTGTGGAAGGGAAGGAAGGAGGAACCTGCTAAAAATACTGAGGCCGGGCTGAGGTAGCAAGCCCTACACTCTCAGGACCGTAGCATCCCTCTGCTGTGAGGAGGTCCTATCTTCCGTGTCTCCTGGGGTTCAAAGCCAGGAACCTGTTCCGTCTGGCCAAGCTGCATCCTGGTACCACCAGTCAGGAGATCAGGAGGTCCTGATGGCTAACAGTAGTTGCATAGGTCATAATTGATAAAATTCTAGATACAGAGCACAGGCTAGTCTAGGGAGGCCATGTCTTGCTTAGGACATAGTTTAAAGAAATCCCCATCTTCAGTTCTGGTCTCCACATCTAAGGCCTGGAAATCCGAGGCCATTTTCCCCAAGATGTGTGCAGTTAGCAACTGCATCAGCTGACTCTGCTGTCTGCTCTGGGAGACCATGGTAGAGATTGGCCCTGGGGAACCTGGAACCAACGGACCTTTCTGAGCCTTCCCACGGCCCCTTCTGCAACCTGGGTGATGTCTCATCCGACACCCTGGTCCTCTGCTGTCAGACTCAGCATCTGATTCCTGAATGACTCCCATGCCCTTCCCAGGTGAGAGCCCCACCTGGAAGATATCTGGTCTTTCTCGGCTCAGGAGTCAAAGTCTCCTGCACAAGGAAGCCCACCTACAGCAGGGGAGGAGGTTGTATGGAATGAGGAGTCTAAAAGGACCGTGAAGTTAGGCGTTGGTCAACCATTCACTATTTATTCCTTCACTCTTGTGTTCTTTAACTATCCCTTGAGTGAGGACCATTGACATATAAAGACTGTCCTAGGAACTAACAGTACAATGGAGCAAAAATGCAAATCCTCAAACACTATGGAAGCTAAATGTTTCTTAAAGAGTAGAAGAAAAGACAGGGCCAAATGCATAGCCTAACAGGAGAGTATTTCCATGATCCTGGTATCCATCCCTAGCTACACACACACACACACACACACACACACACACACAAATTAGTAAATTGAGCATGATGACACATGCCTGCAAATCCAGCCCCCTAGAGGCAGAAGGATCTTGAATTTTAGACTAGCCTAGGCTACACAGTGAGCTCCTGTCTGAGAGGTGCAGCAAAGGAAGGGGGAGAGAGAGAAAGGGTGGGGCTCAGAAGTGATGGGTGCCAAGAAGCGTAAAAACAGCATTATTGGGAGAAGAGAACAGAACATGTGTGTTTGTGTGTGCGAGCTCCGGTCAAGAGTATCTGTACCAAAAGTATAGAAATGGGTGCATTAGCTTCAGAATCCCCATCTGGGAACAAAGGACAGGAACAGACAAAAACGGAAACATTGAGCAAAAGGAAGGACTGGGCCTTCCTTGTCTAGAGTCTCTGTCCTTATCTCCCTGACCCAGGCAGGACCTTCTTCCAATACTTTTGACTCCTTGTGGCCCACCCAACCCATTCCCAAAGATGTCTACCTGCACCTGCCTTGGGAAGGGGCTTCGGGACCACTTCCAGATGGACAGTTAGAGATCCACTCCAGGGCAGGTCCTGCATTTCCTAAGCCCCCATGAACCTTCACCCTGCAATTACGACTCTCTGCCCTGGGCTATTTCCTGCAGACTTGTAAATAGAACCTCTTTCAGTTCCACACACATTATGGTTTGTCTAAAACGGCGTCAAAGGAGCCAATTTTCCTCAACAGGGACATGGACAGAGGTAACGTTTACAGAGGATTCCCACAGGAGTCAAAACCAAGAGCCTAGAGGTGACGTAGCTGCCTAGAAAAGCTACCTGGACTAGAGAAGCAGAGTCTGGCCTTGCCTAAGGGCAGGTTACTGTTGGGAAGACATAGGAAAAAATAAAATGCGGGACCACAACCTCACCAGACTTACTGGGAAAACCTAGCCCGGAGTCTGGAGCCCCAGCTTAAGAGCCAGAGCACAGCTGGCTCTTTCAGTCCTCTGCCTTCCCTGAGCAAATGCCAAAGCTTGTAGCTCAGCAGCTGTAATAAGTAGCCGCCATCTTGCAGAAGGGAGGGGGCTTGTCATAGAGAAGCAGGTGCAGAACATGAAGCGTACACGGCATCTGCACCCTACGTGCCAGCTTTTAGGGACCATATGACAAGCAGGACCTGCTCTCAGCTTCAGCAGCCCTTGGGCTCCAGGTTTGGTAAAGAAAAAAGGAGCTGGCCTGTGTCTCTGTTCATCCTCCAGATGAAGATACTAAGGCCCAGGGAGATGTAACTACATATTCCTAATCATATTTTAATAAATGGTAGAGGCAAGATTTTAACTCTGGACATGATTACCTCCAAAGCCAATAATAAATCTTCCACAAGACCTAACACTTCATTCATCCCGACCTCCCTGGGCAGGGCACAATAAGAAGGATGCTTTTGCAGTCCATGACCTTCCCACGGCCCTAGGGGAGCAACATGCCAGCTGTGCAGGACCCATTCCTCCCAGGCCATAGCGAGCCAATGTCGCCCAATCTGCCCAGGTTACGCCTCCCTAGCCGTCTATGAATAAAGGCTCAGAGAGCATTTTTAGGAATCAAAACCACCCATCAATCTTCACAAGGCTTTTTTTGTTTTCAACAAAACAAACCTAGAGCAGATGTTCAAGGAAAGTTCTAGCTAGAAAGTGCCACGCCTTTTGGGGCTCTTGCAGAGGACCAGAGTTCAATTCCCAAATATGGGTAGTTCACAATGGCCTGTAACTCCAACTCTAGGGAGTTCTACAGCATCTTCTGATCTCTGAAAACACCTTCTCATAAACACATGCACACAGACACCCACATATAAAAAAATAGAATAAATAAATATTTAAAATAATTAAGAATGTCCTAGACAGCCGGGCGTGGTGGCGCACGCCTTTAATCCCAGCACTTGGGAGGCAGAGGCAGGCGGATTTCTGAGTTCGAGGCCAGCCTGGTCTACAGAGTGAGTTCCAGGACAGCCAGAGCTACACAGAGAAACCCTGTCTCGAAAAAAAAAAAAAAAGAATGTCCTAGAAATACAGGGACCCAGAGATCAAGCACCGAGCCCAGACTTATCTGTAGGACATTCAGTTCATCTAAGTTGCATCGTGTTTCTAGTGGAAAATATGTCAATGTGTGCCTGTTAATACTCTCATCTGCCTCAAGAAGTGGCTGGCTGTGTAATGAGACAGAACGGACAAGAACGCAGTCTCAGGATCCAACACGCCTGAGCTCAATGGGCATGAGGTGTTTATGAGGCAGGAGAGTATGAGACACAGTCCATGCTTTTCTTCTCCCTTTGGGGACTGAGTTAATAAATGATTTTAAAGTACATACAAATGATAAAATCATGATTTACATACAAATATAAGATGAAAATGTCAAAGGTTTTGTTCAGAGATAAGTGGTACATTGCTTACCTAGTGTGTCCATGGCCTTGTGTTCAAAGTACAGTGATACAAAAGAAAGAAAAGATAGATGTTGTTAGCCTATTAATTAATGAGGAACCCAATAAGAAGTTATTGTCTGCTCAAAAAAAAAAAAAAACTCAAAGGACACAAATATACAAGCTTAATTAAGATAGCTGAAAAGAATTCACAAACAGATTAATAGTCAATTAGCTACTCAACTGAATTCCAATCAACAAAAGTATTTATGTTGATATGGATGAGAACTATTGGATTATTGTGTCTTTTATGACTTTCTGGAGGGTTGTAAAATAGCTCAAACACCAGAAAATATGAAAATAAGCCAGAAAGATGGGCTAGACAAGACACCTGCCAAAGCTGCCTGTTTCAAAGGCTTTCACAATTTTTCTTGACATAGAGTGTCATCCACCAACCATGTTAGTCATGTTTCTATTGCTGTGCCAAAAAACCCAAGAAAATAAACTTCAAGAATAAAGGTTTACTAGGCTCATGGTTTCAGAGACCACAACTCTGTCTGCTCTGGGAACTGTTGGGAAGCAGGGAATTTGGAAGGGCTTGGCTGAATTGTATGTCTGAAGGGTCCTAGCAGTCTCATTTTGAAGAAGGCACTCAGAATCTCTGTGCTAGACTTCTTTCTGTTACAGAAAGAAAGCAACAGTAATTATAATCCCTCCCTGTGATGGTTAGTTTAATATCAACCTGACATAAGATAGAAACAGTCTGAAAGAGGAAGCCTCTAATGAGAAAGTGCCCCCACCAAACTGGCCTTTGATGGAAGGGCCTAGCTCACTACCGGCAGTGCCACTCCTGGGCTGATGGTCCTGGGCATTGTAAGAATGAAGGTGGAGCAAGCCATGAGAAACAAGTCATGGCCTCTGCTCACGTTCCTGCCTCCATGGTCCTCCCTGGAGTTTTGGCCTGCCTTCCTTGGATGAAGGACTGTGATGTGGAAGTGGAAATGAGTCTGTTTCTTCTGCAGGTTGTTTTTGGTCATGGTGTTTATCACAGTGATAGAAAGCTAAGACACTATCTCACTAAGCGTATCGATCAGGACAGATGAGGTCATGCTGTCTAACAAACAGCTTCAACATCTCAGGAGTTCAGAATAAGAGATTTATTGACATCCATGTTATTTTATCTTCATCTTATTGCACATTGGCAGGGGCTCTGCTCCATAACATCTCATTCCCAGAAGCTGAGAAAGGCCTGTTCTTTCATTTGTCATCATGACAGAGTGAAGAGACATGGATAATCAGGACAAACTCTGAAATGCGTCCACCCAGAACTGACATATTCTTTTATCCAGGCAAGTTACAACATTTTGTCTGACTGTAAGGAGACAAGGAAACCCAACTCCTTGTCCATGGAATCCTGAAGGGGAAATAGAGTTTGAAAAATCACCATATTAGGTGGGATCCATCTTGAAGAGGAACACTGAGAGAATCCCTTACATCATGGAGATGGTGGTTCTCACACTCATAACTGTTCTTGGAATCTTCTAGGCCTTAAGGCAAACACTATAGAACAAAAGGTATCATTCCATCCAATTCTATATTTTCAGTACAATGTTCTTACTGTCAGCATGCAAGTGTAATCTCTGAGGGTTATAGAGAAAGAAAAAAACTATACATGTCACAACAAAGGGATACCTTAGTTGCAAATGAGACCCAACAGGAAAATGTATTGTGGGATGTTCCCAGAACTCAAAAGGCTCTTGGTTCATCAGTCAGCAAGAAATACTTCTTCAAAGTGGTAGCTTCATTTTGTTGGAACAATGTAATTCAACTCATTTTTAAATTTGTGTGTTACTAGCCTGAAGAGATGGCTTAGTGGTTAAGAGCACTGACTACTCTTCCAGAGGTCCTGAATTCAATTCCTAGCAACCACATAGTGGCTTACAACCATCTGTAATGGGATACAATGCTCTCTTCCGGTGTGTCTGAAAACAGCTAGAGTGTACTCATAAGCATAAAAAAAATGTGTGTTACTGTCTTTAAGTTTGAGACTGTTTTATACATGACATTGTAGGTGACACTTGGCAATTGTTTGTCATCCAGTAGTGAATGAACTCCCTTCCTGTGACTATGATATGCTTAGCTTATGAATTAAGGTCCACCTCCTAATAGAGAAATTAGAAATGGCAAGCATTTGTTTTGCCAGACTCTCTTGCAGCTAGAGAAAAAAATTTCTCATGAGTTGAGTCTACCAATAAGATACACTGTAATAAGATTTTTAGAAGTATACAGCAAAGGAGAAAAATGAGAGAGATTACAGAGAAATATTTTAGGGGAGGTTAGCATCTATGTCCACCTTCACTTGAGTCAGTTAACAGCATCTGGGTGTCACCTGGGAGCAGAGTTCTACAGAGAATGGATATCTATACAAGCAGCCAGATCTCATCAGGCTCTGCAGAACAAGTGCTATCATTTTATTTGATGTTATACATCCTCTATCGTTACTCTCTTTTCCTCTGTGAAGCCAGTAAATCACCTTGCACTCTTTAAGTGTTTTCTCTTTAAGGACACTACCATTGTTTACTGTGTTTGCAATATACATATAAACATTCAAGCAATGTTAAGACTAATTTGTGTCAAAACATGTAATCCGCAAGAAACACACACCATACATCCTTTAAAGGAATAGGCTAAATACAGGAAATTAGAGAAAAGCCAACCTAATAGGACCCTTCTATTTTAAAATGGGAAGCCAGGGGTCGCCTGGAGAAGGTGCAGCCAGCACGTGGATTTCTCACAGTTGGACCCCAAGTGCCTCCTGACTGAGCAGACCAGCCAGGACAGCACCTCCTTCTCTAGGACTGGTGGCAGACACCCAACCAGCTGTCTGCCCCCTAGCAGCTGCTCCCCTGAGCGTCCTGGCAAAGGTACCCCCTGATTGAGCTCTAGAATTGATAGACAGACTTGGGCCCAAAAAGCAAGCAGGGAGTGAGGCAGTAGGATTTGCCCTGGAGCCACCAGACAATCACTGTTAAGTTCTTATCCCTCCAGTAAACAAGCTGTTGTGCCTCAGAGAACTTGGTAATAGCAGGCCCTGCCATCCTGCCCTCTCTTTGCAAGGGAGAGCTACAATTACTGTCTTAACCGACTCAGATACCTCTGTCAAAGGGTATACATTTCCTGAAGTATATACAATCTTTGCAAACTTTCTCCTACACTCCCTTCTAGGTCTGGGGGCTCTGGTTCCCTCCTTGCTTAAAACTGTTCTTGGAATTGGAATTTGCCCACACTTCAGAGATTCCACGAAGCCCTTGCTTCAGAGAATGTACCTGCAGTCTTCCTTACCCATAGACAGATAAATCTTTATTACAAAAAAATGTAGTTCCTGTCTGATCCTCACTAGACCTAGAATCTCTTCATCAGAGATGAAGTGTCTCTTGGTGACACTGAGACCCTCATGAAATGCCTGTTCAGTAATGTAGATCCCTGGGGATATCAGAAGAGTTTCTTCAAGAAGCCAGTAGTTCCGAGGCTTTATAAGCCTCTTAATCCAAAGGTACTGCTACAGTTCTAATCCCAGAGCTCTGAAAGGCAAGGCAGAAGGATGTTGAGTTTGAGACCAGCATGAACTACATAGCAAAACACTGTGTCCGAAAAAGAAACAAATCCTGTTTAAAACTTATCTCTGCCCAGACAGGAGCTAAGTGGCAAGACAAATATCTGATCCGTGGCTCTGTGGGGCAGTTCTTGGCGCTCACTGTCCAACGTGAGTTCTACTGAGGTAAGATGTCTTCCAAACAGACTCTGACTGGCAGTGCCTCTGTGTGTCTCAGCCACCTGAAGGTCTGTTTCCTCATCTGTAAAATGGGGTGGCGACTCCCTTAGCCAGGGTAAGCTAGGCTCTGATGACATAGCAAGCACCCTCTACATCTCTGGAGTTGTGTGCTGCCTGGAGGAAAGTTTAGGGACTCTCTGTGTTAGTAAACTTTCCCTTGCTGTGAAACAAACAAGCAGCTAAAGCACTGAAGAGCAGGTGGGAGAAGGCTGGAGGGACAGGCACGTTCCTCAGAACACATGAAGGCTAGGGTTCAGATCCACAGACCCACATGGAAGTCATGCGGGCTTGGCAGTCCGCCTATAACCCAGCATTCAGGAGCTGTGCAGATGCAAGGAATGCCCTGGGGCCAGGTGGCTGACTAGATTAGCCAACCTGGAGAGCGCTAAGCTCAGGGAGAGACCTTTCCTCATTAATTAAGAAGGAGGAAGATCAAGAAAGACACCTGGCCTCAACCTCTGTTCTCTACACACAGGTAATCACAACTGTCCAAATGTGTGCTTACACACATGCAAATGTGTGTAGTATATAACACACATGCACACAAAACACACACACACACACACACACACACACACACACACACACACACTATTTTGTAAGGAAATACTTGAGAGAATTAGCTTACAAAAGAACAAGGAGAAACAGAGGGTAAGAGGAGACCAGGACCCAATCCTCCCCTTCGAAGGCCTTCCCCATGACGAGACCTCTCCATAGATCCCAGGTCCTAAAGTCTGCAGGACCCCCCACCCCAGCCTTTCTTTGACACACTCACTGGCTTTCAGCTCTAAGCTCTGGGTCTCTGTGTGCTGTATTCAGAGCAACCACTGACTACAGTGTGGATGGCTGACAGGCTCCAATGACAGAGGTGTGACCAGCCACTAAATGTTCTGACCTTCTGCTCACCACCCATTGGTCAACTAGGCACCTGGCCCATCCAACTGCAAAGTGACAGGAAGAGAAGTCCTCTCCCCCCCCCCCCAAAGCTCAGAAATGTGTGATGAGCTGTTAAGGCCTACCACAATAATCACAGAAGAACCTCTAGGGATGTTGAGGGGATTAAATGTATTACATTTCTAATATGATTTATTTTAGTATAGGTTCTCAGTATTATAGTAATAATGATGGTGTTGATGTACATTATTAGGAAAAATATTAACATGAAATCCAATTAGAGACTCCAGAGACAGCCAATCCAAAGCACTTGTCAGACACGTACAGGACAGAGTTTGATCCCAGAACCCAGAGTGAGGTGCTGGAGAGGCAGAGATCCCTGGGTCACTGGTCAGCCAGCCTAGCCTAAGCTCCAAGTACCAGTAAAAAAATTAAAAATTAAAATTAAAGTATATCTCAGACAGTAAAGTAGGTATCCCAGACATAGTGGGTCACATCTTTTGTCCCAGGACTTGGGATGCAGAAGCAGGAGAATCTCTGTGAGTCCAAGGCCAACCTGGTTCCATAATGAGCTACAGGATAGACAGGGTTATAGAGAGAGATTTCGTCTTTAGACAGACAGATAGATAGATAGATTGATAGGTAGATAGATAGATAGATAGATAGATAGATGATTGATAGGTAGCTAAATACATACATAGATAGATAGATAGATAGATAGATGATTGATAGATAGCTAAATACATAGATAGATAGATAGATAGATAGATAGATATTGGTAGATACATAGACAAATAGATAGATAGATAGATAGATAGATAGATAGATATTGGTAGATACATAGACAAAGAGATAGATAGATAGATAGATAGATAGATAGATAGATAGATAGATATATGATTGATAGATAGATATTGGTAGATACATAGATAGATAGATAGATAGATAGATAGATAGATAGATAGATATTGGTAGATAAAGAAAGATAGATAGATAGATAGATAGATAGATAGATAGATAGATAGATAGATATTGGTAGATAGATAGATAGATAGATAGATAGATAGATAGTAGATAGATAGATAGATTGATAGATAGATAGATACATACTATCTATCTATCTATCTATCTATCTATCTATCTATCTATTTATGTAAAATTGGCAGCTCCTGAGGAATGACACCTAAGGTTGCTTCCTGATTTCTACACATGAACAAACATAAGTACATATCCAGGTATACTCAGGAATTCCTACTCCCCACATATAAATAAACTAATTAGACTGTCAACAAAAGAATAGCCATTGTTCTGAATTCTTATTACAATTATTACTAGAAAATTATGCACATTGTGTAATTCCAGCACCCAGCAGGCTGAGGCAGGGGGACTCCAGAATTTCATGGCTTGTCTGGGTCACATACTGAATTCAAGACTACCTGCCAGACCACGTCAAAGATGAAGGAGGAGAGGACAGAAGGAGGAAGGGAGGAGGGAGGATAGAGTAACAAAGGAAGGAAGGAAGGAGGAAAGGAAGGAAGAATAAAAGGAAGAAAGAAAACAATGTGATATCAAAAAGATTAATTTGATCTTCAATGAGAGGGGCACAAGAAAGGGGAATGGAAGTGAATATTATATACATGAAGATATTATAAGGAAAGCCATTATTACATATAACTAATATATACTAATAAATTGTTTAAAGAAAGGGTTAAAATCTGACTTTGTCACTCATCAGCTGTGTGATCTTAGGAAACATGCTACTGATCTCTGAGCTCTGTCTCTTCATTTGTGCAACCCAATCTTGAACTCAAAACATAGCAGTGGGGGGCTGGAGAGATGGCTCAGGGGTTAAGAGAACCAACTGCTCTTCTGAAGGTCATGAGTTCAAATCCCAGCACCACCTGGTGGCTCACCACCATCCATAAAGAGATCTGACACCCTCTTCTGGTGTCTGAAGACAGCTACATATAATAAATAAATAAATCTTTTTTAAAAACATAGCAGTGAGCTTGGGGGGGAATAAGCAGAGTTTTGGGAGGGGTCAAAGAACTGGATTTACTTACCCCTATTAGGTGGGGTGGCCCTCTGCCACAGAAAATCCTAGACATTGCAAATATCTGCATCAGATTCATGAATCTCGATCCTTAAGTTATAGGTGACAATGGCTTTTTAGAGAGGAAATGAATTGCTGCAGCACAGTCCAGCTATGTCGCATCGATATGATTAGCTAGTCAGCCATGATGTGCAGTCACTCGCTTTGATTTTTAAGTCCCTGTTAGCAGCCAGCCCTAATGAGGCGGTTCGAAATTGATTAGATTCCAAGATTCAGCACAGTCCGCAGATTGTCTCAGAAACCCGTCAGGATCCCAGGACTGACACCGCACTGGATTTAATGATTGCTAGAGAAAGTGTACATTCCAGCCAGATACAATCACATTTGTTGGCATGATCCTTTTAAGCACAATTCAATTAAGGTGTTCTTCTCTAATTTTATTAGAATTGGAGCCCAGAGCTAATGCAAGCTCCCAATATGACATCAGGAGGGGAGTGTGCACAGTTTAATTTCCCTAATTGGAGTTTAGTGATCTAACATCCTTTTCATATCTTAATTCTGGGGATAATCTCCCACTTTTGCACCTGCTACAATTCCTTTAATGGAAACAAGCAATCAGATAGGATGGTTCCACCTAGCACGGATTCCTGGGGTCACATCTGCTTCACTGAAGGAAATTTGCACATCTGGATCTCTTGCTTCTTCTGATCTTTTTTTTTTTCCACTGATCTTGGCTTTGACCTCCTTATTCTGGGAGACTCTTGCCTAGATATAATCTACTTTACTAGCAGGCCGGCAGGCTTAGAGTAGGAGAGTGGGGGAAAGCATGATCTTTTGAGTCAGTCTAGGTTTGTGTCTCAGCTCCATCATCTACCCATCCATCTATTCATGTACCCAACCATCCACCCATCTGCCCTCACAGCCCTCCATCTACTTACCCATAAACCCAAGCACCCACCCAGTCAATCAGTATTTAGTGGATTCGTGAGTGTTTGGCATATCCCAGGCACTCTGTTAGATACTGGAGATACATGATGAAACACAAACAAAAACAAACAAACAAACAAAAAACCATAGCCTCCAACTTCAGAGACCTTAACAGCCTGCTGGAAGAGAGGATTACTAAATAGTAATCATTCTATTAACTAGATCCTATGCATGGTACCGAGAGGTGGGAGAGAAATAACCATGGAAGAGAGACCAACCCCAGACATGGGAGTAAGATCTGTCTCCATGATGATGATTTCAGCTGAGGCTCCAAGGAATCCCGACAGTCTGTAGACGCATAGTGAGAACAAACTGAAGGACCATGGAGTCCAGAAAGTGGACCCTGCCTGTGGTTGGAGTACCCTAGTTGTCCTCATCCCTAGAAAAATGTCGCCTGTCGGGTGATAGGAAGGTCCTCAAAATAAGAAGAAACTTGGAGCACTTCTGGCGCTAAGCCTGGACCTTTGGGATTATAGGAAGTAGAAACTGTCAAGAGTTTGTTAGACAACACAGGCAAATAGGGACAGATCCTAAGGGGCCTTACAGGCAGGGTCTTAAATGCCTTCTCGGTTCACACTTGGTATCCAGATGGGATTCTTTTTTCTTTTATTAATTTTTATTTTCATTTTGATTCTTTGGTTGTTTGGAGTTGTCTGCTTCTTTGCTTGTCTGTTTTCTCAGGAGACAGATTCTTGTAATATAGCTCTGATGGCCTAACCTTTGGTATCCTCCTACCTCAGCCCCTTGAGTGCTGAGATTTTGTGTGCATCACTGCACCAAGCTAGGTATGACAATTGACAGCACCCCTCTCATGCTCCAAGCCGCCCAAGGATTGATGATTAACTGCGTGGACATTCAGTTGCAGACCAAGTAGAGAGCACTGTCTTTATTGCCCCCCTCCACTTCAAAGGGAGTCCCATTATTTTGAGGGGATCGAGGGTGCAGGGTGTTGAACCTGGGGCTTTGCACATCGTAAGCACAAGTTTCATTGCTGACTTACACTGCAGACAGGCATTTGGAATTTCAGCCTTCTAGCAATAGGCAGCCAGAGTAGCCAGCAGCCAGCACACGAGGCTGGATCTCTAGCATCCAGATGCTGCTACACACACAGTGTTTGATGGCTCCATCTCATTTAAAGACCCTTCTGGCTTCTCTGTGGGAAGTCAATTGGAGAAGGCAGGGGTAGACATCAGTCAGGGTCCCTGCAGAGGGTTCTTCATGAGGGGTGAGCTTGGGTGACTTTGACAAGAGGAAAATAGTTAGTGACAACACTGGAGAGGGGAAGGGTAGAAGCTAGACACTCAATTGTGGTAGGGCCCTAAAGGTTCTGCCTGACATTGCCAATCCACCCTCTTTGTCTCTGAAATGAGGAGTTCTGTCTCAAATGGCAGTTCAGAAGAAGTAGCATCCTATGCTGGGAGCACACTGTTTCCTGGCAGTTGAGATTCATGTGGAATAAACACCGTATTAGCTTGGTTGAAACGATCTTCTAAGCAATGACAGCCATCACTTGTTTTCCTTCCAACTTGGTTCTGGAGGCCTTTCTTGTCTACCTAGATGCAAAAGACGTGCATCTGGGCCAGCCAAGGACCCACAAATGACCCTCTGCCTTAACATGAGACTCGGGACTGAGAAATATTTTCTGAGGCTTAAGGCAAACTCCATGCGTCCAGTGGAGTGATCGGTTTAGCTTAGGGTCTTGAAGAGAAAGATCCAAGAGAAAATATTATCTAACTCCCTGTGGGTTGCCTCAGTGAGACTCTGAGCTCACCCTGGAAGTCCAGGGTAGAGAAAGCTGCTTCTAACAGCCATGTGCTGATCAAGCACTAGACTGAGACAGCCCCCACCTCTCTTCCAGAGCCAGTACTCAGACAGCCTTTCCCTTATTGAGATAGGAAAATAGCTACGTACATTGTATTGAACCCCAGGTCCAAGTCCTTCTACACATCATCTTACTGAATGTTCTCAGCTATAGGAGGGTGCTGTGTTTATGCTTCTTTGAGAGATGGGAAACCTCTGGGGAAGGTAAGTAATGTGTTCAAGGTCTACCAGTTGACCGCAAAGGATAAACTCAGCTTAGCCACTCCCTAACCAGCAGAGAGGACCACTTGCCACCAAACTGTTCTTCCCACCTCCAGTCCTGAAGCACAGAACCTGAAAAGGATGGAGTGAAATGTCCAGAGCCCTGTGCACCACCCCACCACACTTCTGTGTCTAAACCACCCCAGAGCCCTCCAGTCAACAGTGGCTGGAGGCGGGCAGAAGCAGCCTTCAAATTTGACATCATCCTGGTAGAAGAGCAGATCTGAGGAGGTTCCCTGGTCTGGTCTCTGTGAGCACCTCATCCCAGAAATAGCCATGGCTGAGTGACAGGCAAAGGACCTTCTTGGGCAGAAGTGACTTCCCATCCCCTCAGAATCTCCTCTGTCTCCTGTCATTGTCCTGTGCCTGGGATTCATATGTTCTGACCTCCTCTTTGTGGATCCTCCCCTCACCAGGTACTTGCCAGCTTTCAATCCGGAGCATTCTAGAACATTCTTCCTGCACAAAACTACAAGTAAATGCAAATTTAGACGCCATTCTCACAAGGTTCTCCCAGAAAAGCCAATAAGGAGTATCTCCTTGCTCTTTATCCTATGTATCTACTTTATTTATTTTTAAAGATTTATTTATTTATTATCTGTAAGTACACTGTACCTATCTTCAGACACTCCATAAGAGGGAGTCAGATCTTGTTATGGATGGTTGTGAGCCACCACGTGGTTGCTGGGACTTGAACTCAGGACCTTCGGAAGAGCAGTCAGTGCTCTTAGCCACTGAGCCATCTCTCCAGCCCAGTATCTACTTTTCCTATAACACTTACAGACACCTAAAACCATAACATGTATTCACATGCTTCTTTTTGCCATGAGAATAGGACAGTCTTGGTGAGTTTCACTGATGACTCTGTCCAGCCCCAGCCACTCTGTATGGCTGATAAATGCTCGCTGGATGGACAGATGTCATGAAATAGCAGTTCCTAAACCACAGACCGCCTAGCCTGGAATGATCCTCCAAAGGGAGGCCAAGCCTCTAACTTATTCCTGGAATAAATTCAAGTCCGGAGGCCAGAAGAGATGCATCCCGGGCTGGAGAACTGGATCATAGTTCTGGCTTTGACTCCCATTTTAAAATAAAATGCTAAACAATTAGAAGACGCACCAACGGGAGTGGGAAAAAACACTAGCTTGTCCAACTACCATCACGGGGAGTGAGCAGCCTTAGTCAACTGGTTAGCTCTCATGGAAAAATAACAATCCAGAGAAGCCCGCTTGCCCTTTGCCAGTGACCAGAGCAACTGCAGCAGCTGCTCAGTCCTACTCCTGTCCTTGGGAAGTTAGTAGCCTAAGAAAGGCGGGAGAGGAGTCAACTGGCAGTCAGGCTAAGACCTGACTCAGATTTACAGACAAGGCAAGGCGTTCTGCACCACCACCACCACCACCACCACCACCACCACCACCACCACCACCACCACCACCACCACCACCACCCCAGAATACCCTATTAAAATCCCAATCCATTGCTACTGTGTAAAAGCAGATATGGCAGATATGCTATGCCAGACCCTTTGCGCTCCCTAAACCAAGAGAAGCCGGGGCCATGCTGAACACAGGTACCTGCCCTGCTGGGCCACAATGGTGGGCACTGAGCAGGTCGGCCTGAGCCTGCGTCTGTTTGGGTCAGTATGGGGGGCGGGGGGGGTGAGGAATCTCACACCCGGTGCGCTCTGCGGTGGAAGCCGAACTAGTTTGCTACAAGAGCTGATAATGAAATGAAGGTGAGGCAGGCCGGGGCTGCAGGAATCCAAGGAGGAAGAGCGATAAGGAGTGCTTAGCTGTGACAGAGGCGCAGGCAGAGGCAGGTTCCAGCCTGCCTCACCTGGGATTGACAGGGAGGGGGTCCAGGGCAGACACAAATTCTTCCAGACCTACCACTCACAATAACCAGAGCCTGGATAATACTGGTTTCTCTAGTCTTTCAGCCCTGCAGCTTCTCACCGGGAGCTCTCATTGGCTGGACCCACGCGCTCAGTCAGTAAAGGATTATGGGAAGTGTAGTTCACCTTTACTTCTCAAAGGGAAGCGCAGAAACTGAAGCGGGTGGGCCCACAGGTTCTATCTGTGTACTCAGTGGTCTTATGGGACCCATCTTGCTATCTGAGCCAATAGAGAGACACGCGTGTGACTCACAATGATGACAGAAAACTAGAAGCCGAGCAAGGAAGACCATGTGTGTGTTGTTATTTTCAAGGGACCTCTGAGGAGCAGAAGACCCAGACCCAGAGAACCCCCCAGAGGTGACAGGCAAGCAGATATACTGATGGCCCTCGGGCATCTGCTTCTGGCCAGAGCACTGCTTCCTTTTCTACCCTTTATTCTCTGGGTCCTGCCCCTGTGACCCCCCCAGTCTGTACCCTGAAAACCTGAAGTGACCCTTAGGAGACTTGTGTCCAGCGCCTGGTCTGGCAGGCTTGCTGTGGTAGAGGTGGTCGCTGGTGTAACCCAAGAGCTGGGATGTGAAAAGAGCAGACAAATGTATCTTGAATGGTCCACGGTGCGTCATGTATGTTAACACATGTGTAAGCACACGAAAGGGCTATTGCTCCTCGTCCAGGTACAGAGGAGGAAGCCTGAACCAGAAAGGTTATTTGGCTAGACATAGGGTAATGGCAAAGCGTATAGTCTGTTCCAGGTTCCTTGGGCTTTGCTGCCTCTCTGCTGGCCAGGGGCCTTCTCTAGACTTTCAGAGCACCCAACTAGGGAAGGAGGTTCAATGGTTCTAGTGTGAAGGACGGTAGTTGTAGAAGCATGGGCCTTCAGACCCTGAACAACACAGGATGCTGAATGTTCACTGGTGCTACCCAGACACTGAGAGAAGATGTTTCCCCCTTCCTCCGAGCCCCACCCTTTACCCTGGGCTGAAGGTGTGTGGTAGGGAGTGTCATTGGGGCACACTCCAGGGTGCCCGAGCTCAGATGCTGATTGTGTAGAAAGTGGGTACCTTGCTATGGGCAATGCTGATCCCACTGTCAGAAAGGATCTGGACAGGGTCAGCTTTGGGAGCCAGGCTGGGGCCAATCAGAGGAAGTCAGAGATAGGAAGTTAAAACACAGAGGGGGGAAGTGGGGGCCTAGGGGGATGGGAGCAGGAGGGGGACAGGGAGTGGAGAGGAGGGAAAGTAGAAACCTGTTTGAGAAGAGGGCAGAACTCTGAGTGTGCCCTTTCCCTCTCCCGGGGCCTTACCTATCCCAGTGTCCCTCTGCCCAGCTGGTGACTGAGCGGATCTCTGAGTAACAAATAGAATAAAACTGGCTTCTTAAAAATGGTATTTAGAGAAATAATTAAATAATTGTCTTTTTGAGCTCTGGCTAAATAAGAAGACTCTAGGCCCTCTGCTCTCGAGGATGGGGCCAGCACAGGTTTGGGGAGGGAAGCAGGACCAGGCACGGGCTCGCTTGCTCTCCCTCCCTCCCTCCCTCCCTCCCTCCCTCCCTCCCTCCCTCCTTCCCTCCCTCCCTCCCTCCTCTTCCCTCTTTTTCCCCCTTCCCCTCCCCTTCCCCCCACCTCTATCTTAGTGCATGACCATCCAACCCAGGTAAAGGCTTAAGAGAGACAACAGTAAAAACCCAGCATGTGCTATAAGGGGGACACAGGAGAAGGAGCAACAGGCTACAATCTAACTTAACAGGTGCACACATACATGTACACACACGTGCACCCGCACATACAAGAGAGCAAACATCACAAAATTGTGAGGCTGAAGAGCCAAGGACTCTCAGAAGGTCAGGCAAAACCGTAGCCTTACACCTGTATCCTCTGAATGTCCTGGATTCAGCCTGGCCACGCCCATCCATTCAGCTGTGGATGGGAATGAGACAGAGGAGGGTTTGTGAGAACCAAACCGGAAGATGTATGCCCCCTCTCAAGAAAGAGCAGCTTCCCTTCATGGCTGTGGAGCCCGCTTCAGCCCTCTCAGGAAGAACCCCCAAAGGAGATGCTCTGCGGACGTTCTTTGCCTTCCGTCTTTGAGAGCTAGGGCACTCCGGGAGCCTTCGCTGTGTGGCACACACCCTACTTGGGTGTGGCCTCCCTCCTCTATCCCGCTCTCTCTGCCTCTCTCCTATTTCTCTCCTTCCTTGGAAAAAGACCTGCTGTACATGTACTTCCATTATAGTGTGTGTGTGTGTGTGTGTGTGTGTGTGTGTGTATGTAAGACAGGAGATAACCATATTGTTCCTTGCAAAAGAGTCCACTTTTTTGCTTGTTTATTTTTTTGAAGCGGTCTGTTATTGACTTGCAAACTGCCAGGTAGTCTAGACTGGTTGACCAGTAAGCCCCAGAGATCTACCCATCTCCTCCTCCCCAGATGAGATTACAGATGTAAAATGCCATGCCTTGGTCTTTTCCTTCCTTCCTTCCTTCCTTCCTTCCTTCCTTCCTTCCTTCCTTCCTTCCCTTTAATGTGGATTCTGGGGGATTGAATTCACATCCTTGATTTTGCAAAAATCAACGCATCACCGAGTTACCTCCTTAGCCCCCTATTCTAACTTCTGTTAAATATGTCAGTGAAGAAGGCAAATGAGTCCCTGCCCTGTTGGGACCCCAAAAACTGCAGATGTCAAACAACAATCTCACAGCCACACTTTAAACCACAGTAAGGATGGGAGGAAGAGGATGCTCTAAGGCCTCGAGTACACGGGGCATTGGTTACCCTGAACATCTGCGGAGGGGGGGGGGGGCGGCACCATGAAGGAGACATTCTGTGAGCAAGCAGATATGGAGGGGAGAGGAGGGGCAGGGCAGACAAGGGAGGACAAATTACTCAGAGTGAGATGAGAGCTCCCCAGAGGGTCAGTGTGAGATCCCTATGTGAGCATAGCTATAAAGACCGGGCCAAGAGCCCTGGAGGAGGCAGGGGTAAGGGATCAGAGAGAGCGAGCAAGAATGGGGGTAACAGAAAGAGTAAAATGGGATTGGAGACTATGGCACCCTGAATATACTTTGAAGACAGAGCTGTCAGGACTGGCTTAAGAATTGGACAGAGTGTCATTGTCCTTGGATGCCCACAAGTGCACCCTGAAGGCATTGTATGTGACTATCGACATAAATAAACTAGGGAACCTCTGCTCTTAGCCAGTGACCCCCACCTGGACAGCAAGGCTCTAGGCAGGCTCCTGGCCCTTCTCTCCAAGGCAGAGGGGAATGCACCCTTACAGAGCACTTATCCTGGCCGCCCCTGCAGGGCACTTTGCTGAGAAGTGTGATCAACTCCCTTTTTGCACAGGGCAAAAGAAAAAATATGCCAGGATTTCCATTGATCCGTCCTGAATCAATGCTTTTAAAAATCTTACGCACATTTGGCTTAAGAGCCAAAGCATGCATTTTATGTTTTGACATGGTGTCATCGATCGGAGGCGTGTGTCTCTGCCCCACCTGCCCGAGCTCCCCCCCCCCCCCCCAACCCGGGCAGCTGGCCTGGTCGCACCATGTCCTTAATGGCCTTGCCCCCACCTGCCCCTCCCAAGCCTGCCCTGGCCCCCAGCACGGCCCTTTCTCGGGTTCTCGAAAGGATCGATGAGGAGCAGAGGCCCCCTGCAGCAGCCTGTCACTCACACACCACCGTGCCATAAATTATGCATCGGCCTCGCTCTCCTTCCGTCTCTAATTTCTATTGCGTTTGTTGATGGCTCGAAGATGGTTGGCTTTTCTCGGC